>JXSR01S007658.1:53050-67525 GCA_000969725.1 Ophiothrix spiculata
GCAAAGGATTCAAAAACGCACTGCCAAAATCATCCTCGGTAATAGATATGTCAACTATGAGTCGGCCCTTCAAGACCTAAAACTTCCCAGTCTTGCTGATCGCAGGAATGAATTGGTTCTGAAATTTGGGCAGCAGGTCCTCAATTCGGAAAGGCATCGGCACCTGCTTCCTATGCAGAGATCCGTTGATTATAGAAACAGATTTTCACAACCAAGGTGTAAAACTGAGAGGTTTCAAAAATCTACCATCCCATTTATCATTAACCAACTCAACAGTTCTCCAGATATCTGATGATATCTGGCTTTTGTCAAGGTTTATAAAATTGTGTTTGCTCTTGTTGTATGTAATATGTTTTTGTATTTGTAAAGCCAACGCTCTTCAGCCTGTGCTGCTAGTCGGCTATTTTGTACACCGTCAATAAATAAATAATACAAGAGTCTGTGTGGCTTCCATCAAAGTGGTCTATGGAGACGCGACCTAATATCTGGATTTCGGAGATACGCATCTACGCTTCATGTTGTTTGCTCCTTGGCAGGGGATGTTAAGCTGTTGGTCCCATGTAAGAGTCATACCTGTTCATGTAATCACAGTCACTATTGTAAAGAGTAGGGTATTCTACCCCTGATTGCACCAACTTGTGTGCTGGCCAATAAATTCTAGATTTCAAAATCCCTTTGTGTTTGACCCAAACATTTTAATGTTGCAAAGCACCAGAACCAGAAATAATGTAAATATCATAATAACCATTTTTCCATTTAACCTCAATCAGAATTTGCAGTGCCTTTGACAACCAGTTGAAAACCCTGCTTGATGATCTAGCTTTCTACACCACAATAGAGGAAGAGAAGTCCCAAGAGAAGGATCCGACCTTGCCAACTCAGCGGACCAAGCTGGGACCATTTGACAAGTATGCAGATTGTACTACACTGCAAAGTTTCCTTCAAATCTCATGCTCAAAGTGTCTCTATAGGTGAGTGCATTTAATCATATGTGACCAGTCTTATCTAACCCCATGTAGAGTTGACATTTATTTTTAAGAGACAATTCATGATCCACATTTCATCCCCAAGGTCATCTCATTCAAAATTCAGATATTTAGCTAATAACAATCCTCGACTGATGTAAGGTTTCTCACAAATTTGTAAGCATTTTTAAGAAATTGAAAAAGTGTGTTATTTTCTAATTTAATTACAACACAGTAATCTATGGAGGATAGAACACATTCCCAAAGCTCTACTGATATTTATAACGTTGCCATCAGAAATTCATAACAATCAATTTACTTCATAGTATGCTTTCGGTGATTGTGCAACTTCAAACTGCTCTTTGATTGTAATTTTCCCATGACAACTCCCCAAAGTTACTGAAGTCGATGAAACAACGCACAGAGATCAAATGTCTTTCCCAGAGATAACTCCTTGGTTGTAATGGAGCTTGATTTCGCGACCTACTAATTTCGGAGTTCTGCGTTATTCCATTAGCCCACACAAGCACAACCTTGACATTTTAATCCATGAGTCACTGACAGCTGTTAACACTCTCTAATAAATTTGCAGTAATGAGGATAAAAAGACCAGTGCAATGCAGAATTTGAAATGAACACTGCAAAGCAAAAAGTTTAGACAGTTGTAAACAAAAGCTAGATTACATCAAATTGAAAGCTTATTAGTTCCTCAGCTGTAACATTTTGTGATTTTTTTATATTTTTGCTCAGAGTTCTGGATCATGTGAAGAAAGCATTGGATGAGTATTCCACTCAGTTGGAGGCTTCTAAGCAGCTTGGTCAGCCTCAGCAGTGTGTTCTACTTGTTGATAGGTAATGTTCGAGCACCGTTTCTGTACTATTATTTGCACAGTTTTAGGCCTAAAAAATGTTGTGTTGCCCTTTTCAGAACAGCCTTCTTTGTTTTCAATAATTTTTCATATTAAACTTGCCGTTTCTAGCACAGAAACTCACAAAAAATGTGATAAATTAAACAAATCTTTGGTGTCATCATATGACTTTAACATGCATTGTTTTTAGAGATTTTAAAGGTCAAAATATCTTTCAGGAAAAGTAAAAAATTCTGACCTACCGACACAACTAACTTTACAAATTTCCCCCCCAAAGGGCAACATAACAATTTTTTTGGCCTCAATGTAATAGCACCATGTACATATGCTGATCTACTGGAAATGGTCAAAACTTGAGTGCTAGTTCCTAAACAAGAATAAATATAAACAGACCACTTGTGCATTCCCATATAATGCAATCTGTTTTTTTTTTTTCTTAATACACGGGTAATATGATATATCTTGCGCATATCGTAATAATTTTGTCGATGATTCATTTAGGTATTCAAACAGGCTACAGAGTTGTTCATAAATCAACAATGATGCATCCATGCGTCCACGCTCCTGTATAAAAAGATACATTAAATTTTTGAAATAAGGTAATTAAGTAGATTCATTATTTGTTTTGCACAAAATTGAATTAACATATATCATTTCATAAGACATGGGTTTATTTGTGCTAATGATGAATTTTTGAACCGTCAACAGTCATCAAAATGTCACAAACCTATCCAGCTAAGGAAATATGCAAGTATGCAAGTCAGTGCAAAATGTACGATCTTGATGCAATATTCAAAATGTAGTTTACATTATCAATCTCTGCTGTGTAAATTTACAGCATGACTTTTTGTTGCCTATTTATATGATTTGGGGAGTGCATGATGATGAATATAAGTGTGTGAGTTGGAATAACATTCAGTTGAGCCTATGAATTATCATACATTATTCAAATGTCTTGCTGGTTAATTTTGCAAATGGTCAGCAAGATTGTAAATAAACTCTGTGTCAAAAATTCTTACCCATGATTTCGACACACCTGCAGATGAATTAAATGAATGTTTTTCTGATAATTTTTGGCACACCAACAAAGTCTCATCAATTTGCAGTCAGAATGTATCAAGTTCTTTAACATGCGATACCGATTTGCAAAGAACAAATTATTTTAAAAATTTACCTCTGAATTCAATTGTTGTAAATTGATCAATTATACATGCAGATAACCATTATCAGTACAAATGAGTACAGGGCCAGTGCTTCTAGGCTTGTTAAGGGTACAAACTCCTGATTTATAGTGATATTTACCTTTAATTTAACAGAGCTTTACTCCTCGGCCGATTCTGTGTTGCAATGACTGAGTTAACACCTCATCTGGAGAAAGCCATTTTACTGTCAGAAGAGCAAGTGCAGAACAAGCAGGATTCAGCTAGGTAAGCCATCTGTCATAATGTCATAAAATCCAAAAAATCATGTTTGCTTAGTGCTTGTTCCTTGATTGTGCTTATCCGTACCCACTTTGTACCCACTACCCAGGCACCACTCAGTTATATTGATATACACATGCGTGAACATAGGTATACCAAATACCCCTTAAACAAGTTTAATTTTGCAATTGTACTCTAAATTTTGCTGCCTAAAAATTGGATTTTTGAAAAAACACCTTTTGTTGAATTTTTTATTTTTGTTTTGAAAAAAAAAAAAAAAACCTTTTGTTGAAAACCATCGATTTAGACCACTAAACACGAGCAGTGCTTTGTGTGTTGTTCACGCGTATGATCACCAATATAGCTCAGTGAACACCTCGGGCCACTACCTTACCCCTATTCATCACCATTATAGGCTTCAGGTTCTTAGAAAATTTCATAAGTCAACCATGTACAAACTTTGTGGTGACTAAAGTTATGTTGTTAATTTATAGACACGAGAGGACATCTGTGTATTGTTTACATCCGGGATCTTTGTCCCAAATATTTCAGGAAAAACAAATGCAGACACAATGCAACTCATGTAGAAAGTTCTTTTTTGCAAGTTTTTAAAATAATACAACGATATGCAAATCATGTGAAGTTGTCAGAAGAAATTTTGAAATGAAAAAGGTATATTTGGAATACGGTAGATAAAACTTTCCTGCTATGGCAGAAAATTACTAACCTATTTATTTGAAAAGGATTTTCTAGAGCATCTTTTCTTAAACGGAGGAGTTGAAAATTATGATCCCTCAAAAGATTTTAATATTGGACACCTTGTACTCAAGCAATCATTTTGTTTCACTGGTACCCTTGGTCTCAGCTCTTCACTGTAGTTCAGTCTGATCAATGTTAGTCAAAGTTCTGACCAGTAGAATCACACACACCTTGGTTTCTCACTCGCCCTATCCAACTACATGACAATCCTTCGAAATGACACTGGCAAATTTAGTGCCAAGATTGATTAGTTTTTATGGCGTCTTATTTTGGAGTTGTGCATGATATAAGACATTGGATACCAGCGTATCATTTTGTGCTCTTAAAAGACCGTACATATTGTTGTTGGATTCGAGGCAATTTTTCAAATATTTCGATAAGAGTAGTAGTGATTACTTGTCCACAGGTTGTATGTGTGTTTCTAGACTCTCTTGATATTAATAGTGCGGCCCAAGAAAGGTGCTTTCCTCTGTAGATTTGAACCCACAATATTCTTCTACTCTAAATCAATGACCACCTATGGTGCTTGCCACACATGAATGACATAGACTTAATGTGTGTATATTGCTATACAAAACCACATTTCTACAACAAATCACGGTGCATTTTGTCCAAACTTTTCTTTTTTTTTAGATTTAAATCCAGTAGTAGTTTAATTCTTCAATGCCTTCCTTTTCATTTTGATCAACAGACTACGAACCAAACTTGGTGGAAGAAGACCAGGTCACGTCAAAGCTCTGGTATGTAATAAATAAGAATAACTATTAAAGAAGTATGTTATTATCCAATGTGAATCACAACACAGTAGGACAGCCAAAACGTGAGATCAAAGGATGCCAACAAAATTATTAAACACAGGGACTTTGCAGCGCTGAACTGCGCACTTTTGGGGTCGAAGATGATGTTGTTTCCGCGATATTTTGAAATATTTTCTTTAAGCGATGAAAACAGTTCTGTTTATTGACATGAATTTCTAAAGTTATCACATTAAAGTTCAGGAAATACTCTTTCAAACTCATTCAGTTATAATTGTACAAGCTTCATCCAAAGTTTTTGTTGTAAAATTACGACTTGAAACTAAAAAGTTTGTTTACATTTTTGTTCTCTGAATAGAAAAATATCCAACGCTCTACAGTATTCAACATTATTTTAATTCGTCAGAACAGACTTTGATTTATAAAAGCCGCCTTTTTCCAGAGATGGGCACCCTCCAGGAAAGCATGAAATTAACAATAAATAACCATAACATTAGCCTTCGATTATACACATTTTACGGCCATTTTTACTTGTCTTTGAGAGGCAAACGCGTATTTTCCACTGCGCGATGTTTAGAAACACTGCGCGGATTAGCGTAACGCGGAAGATTTTACGCGTTTACCATCCTAATTACGCAAACGCAATACCGCGCAAAATTAAGAAGTAGGTTGATGGGATAGAAATAGTGACATGATATTGGGAAATCAAATAAATATCAACAAAATCCTTTCTTGTCAAATATCCAAAGTGATTTTGGAAAAACTGATAAGAGTAGGTTGTACATCAGCAATAGATCTTTATATTTCCAGAAATTCAAAGATGGGCACTTCGTAATTTTGAAAATATAGCTGAAACGCAGTTCGACTGAGTCGGTTTTGAAGGTAAATCTGTGGAGTTTTCTTGCCGTAAATTGGATCAGGTATCAAAACATCTTCAATCTCAATGATTTTAAATAACCATATAATTTGAAGTCTTTGCAACATAATTCCGTTCAAAGCGTTTGTTTTCAAGAATGCAAATTCTTCAATCTAAAATGCAAAATATCTTCAATCTCAATGATTTTAAATAACCTTATAATTTGAAGTCTTTGCAACATAATTCCATTCAAAGCGTTTGTTTTCAAGAATGCAAATTCGAAGACGATATTTTTGAAAAATATTTACCTTTTGGGGTTATTTTTGCTTGCCAAAACTGCTGCGTAAGGCTATGCGGGACATCGCGTATTGTTTGATAATTTGACGCAAAAGGCCGCTGGCTGTCCTACTGAACAGTAGTGTTTGTCAAAGATTCTGCACAATGATTTAAAGGTGTAAGATTAAAGTTGAATTTTGAGTTTCTTCACCCGAATCAAAAAATCAAAGTAGAATGTTTTGATTCTGTATAATTCACAATGATTTAAACAAAGCATTTAGCATATTTTTAACATTCCTGAGAAAAATTCAAATATGTGCCATTTATGATGAAAATTGTATGCTATATGCTGAGCAAATTAGGTAAAAAAATTAGAATTGTTCCTACCCAACTATTGATTTTTTTTTAAATGACCATTAGTTGAATGATTTTTACTATGGTCTACATATCAGCTATCAAAATGTGCTTTTGAGGGCAATTAACATTTACATGGCAAAAAATACAGTACAGATAATGATTTGTCAAGTAGCACTGGTTTAGGGTTTTTGTCTTCTGCAGTTAACACATTGGTTGGTTGTCAAAATCCTTGGCCGCGTATCCATACCGTACAGAAATTTGAGTACCCCCTCCCTGACGGGGTACATTGGAGATTCATTGATCAGATTTTCAACACTTGCTGTGTCTCCAGTATAGCTAAGAACTTAGCTTGCAAGATTTAATTGAGGATTATTTTGTTTATCTTTATCCATGATCTTCAAAATCACCATTATCATCTGCTAGCTGCATATATGATGCAACTTCACGCTTCCTTCAGCCACCATAAACCTGGGCTAATACATGCAGCTTATCAAAAGTGCTGGTCCCGGGTAGTCAGCTGCTGGTTGAGATTTGAAGTGACCCCTAAACATATTACTTGATTTATGTGCACGACTTTCGCATCAAGTGCAAGTCAGCTATGTATGATAATTGCTTTGAATATGCACGGTTGGGGTTATTTTCAAACCTAAAATATGGCTATATATTTAATTTGAGCTTTTGATCAAGGATTTGTGTTAACCAAGTGATAAATTAGGTATTCAAACACGCCACAGAGGTGTTCATCGCTAATCAACAATGATGCATCCATGCGTCTATGTATTTTTATCGCGCGAGTTTGGCTTCGTGTTTGAATAACTTTCAACAAAGGAAATCTTCCTGAAAACGTAAGAATTAAATTCTAAACATTTTAAATTTAACATCTTCATAAAAACATTTAGCATAATCTGAAATAAAGTGCTAGTTTGTGAATGTTGACGTGACATTTTTTATTGTTCCCAAGTATCGGGCTTTTGCCCTTACTATAAGTGCCAGACACGCGATTAGCACTTCCGTAAACGCTTTGCTGTGTGTGATGCGCTAATTTGAATATCAATTGTGGATTCATCACAAATCAACAATGGTACGCTTATATATAAGAAGATACAGTGAGTTGTTGATTATAAAATACAAGTCTTTGATAAAATCTTGAAGGCCAGAGTGCAGATTCTGTTCTGGAAGGCCAAGTGAGTTTGAGAAATTTTGGTTATTAAGCTGTGTGTTAGTCTTTCGTTTTAATATATGTATAAAATTATTTTCCTTTTTTCAGCCCACAGAAGAAAATGAGTGGACTAAAATTAAGAAAGACCTTCTAGATCAAACAAATCAGTCGTATATGTAAGTTTTACACAAAACTTCTCCAGCACAAATTTTAAAATGTTTGTGAGTTTCACAGTTTGGGAATTAGCAAAATAGATAGATGGTGTACAAAAATTTCCTTTTTAAAAAGGTACTTAAGCATTATTAAAAGCATCAGGATAAGAACTTTGCATTTTGGAATCAATAAGAGAAAAAAGGAAAGTATAGTTCCTAATGTCTTCTTGCTTTCTTTTATATTCATATTATCCTCTCGATACTTGTCTAGTAGAATTTGCAAATAAAATGTGTTAGAGAACGGTTACAACTTGTACATCACTAAAGCTAGTTTCAGAGTGTCTGTTGTGGTGGTCGTACGATGACGTAAAAATTGTAAAGGGCGCAAACTTGACCTTATTGTATCTGAAAATTTTTACGGCAAGCATGACAAGATATTGATTACCCTGTCGTGATGATAACACGATTATTTTGAATTGGAATAAATTAAACTTTTCTTGCGTCAGACCATCGCGGCAATATGTAAATGTGTCGTGCTACATTACGGCTGAATAGCAAATGTTTGGTCGTCTGCTGCAACTACAAGCTTGGTCGTCTGCTGCAATGACAGCTTCTCTGAAACCACCTTTAAACATACCATGTACAAGATCTCGTCTATCATTGCGCTGATACAAGATCTCGTCTATCATTGCGCTGATACTGGTGATTGATTCCCTTATGTTTACTACCTTCAATGTATAAGCTTATATTCAGACTAATAAAATATGATTTTTTACAATTCTCATTTTCACTAAATATCTTTTTTGCAGTATATGGAGTAACTTGACGTGTTCAGCTTTACTGAAGGAATTCAAGAAAGCTCTAATGGATACTAGTGGTGCTGCTCTCTTGAAAGCTTCCACTGTAAGTTGACTTGGTCATATAGTATCCTGTGTACGAGAATTTTACGTGATATTTCATTAATTTTCTCGGCGCAATTTAGAGTAGGAAACAATGTTTGCAATAGATGGCGCTATTCCAGATTATCTGATAGCAAGCACAAGACAAGCCAATGGTGAATGTATGTTATAAACGTCAGTATTTAGAGCTAAGCGTGTGATACGCAATATGACATGGCGATTTGAGCCTGAAAAAATTGTTATCTTGCCGTTCAGGTTCATTTTAGTGAAAGATGATGCACTTGAAAATGTAAATGATAGACTGTATTTGGTGAAAATTCACACAAAATCCAAGAAAAAGGTTGATTGAACACATGTACGGATCACTTTTTGAAACAGTTTGTAAACGTTTACGGCAATTACACGGTCCCAACATTAATGCAAACTCCTTGCGACTACCACGTCATTGTAAGGAAACATTCTTACATGTATGATGCACGGTTGGTGTCAGTACGTGCTAAGTTCATCGTCCACAGGGCTAGTGGCTTTTGGAATAATTGCAAAAAATCATGCAAGCTGTGCGTACGTTGTGACCACACCATTAGTGCCAAGTTTGACAACCTCCAGGGACTGAAATTCAATATTACCTTTGTGCAACAGAAACAAAGATTTTAGCAGACTTGGAAGTTTAGATTTCAGGCATTATATTTTTAGATTCAATTTTTTGTTTGTTGCTAGTTAGCTTTTGTTTTCATGAAAGTAAATAAGTTCATTGTCATATTTACAATATGTGATTGGTCAAACTGTGGTTTTACTGTACATGTGGTTTTAATAAAATGTTACAAACTGTGGTACTGGGCATGAGTGCGACGCTCCAGCTAAGCGATACAGTATGCATAAAAATTTAAAGTAAAATGATTAGCAAAAATTTTCTTTCATTTTATGTTTCTCAGTCTAATGTGGTTTGTTTTTTCGTAATGTTCATAGCACTGGGATACCATTGAAATAGAAGAAGAAACTGAAGATGGCAAGAAAGTCAGCTCTAAAATCAGACTACCTGTTCAGGTAAGCTTTAAGCTTCAGGGAAACACAATCACAGGAGCTGTGTGTCATATCATTATTTTATCAGCATCAATACGTTGTTTCTCTTTATATATTGTGATTTGAGCATCAATAAATGTGAGTACTGCAAAGGTCAGACAGTGAAGACCCTGGGTTTGTTATTGGAGTTATGGTGCTAAAAGCTTGTTTGAAAACTTTCCACCAAAATGTATGAGATTTTATCTGAGAAACTTTTGAGTTATGATATAATTTTTCTCAAACATCATGATTTTCAAAGAGTAATCTGAATTTTGTGCAAGGGTAAATTGAACTTGATCATTAAACAAAATTAAGAGTGTATTTGACATGAAAATGTGATGATTTATTCATTAAATTAATGGGTTTTTAAATCAGATTATCAAAGTATGAAAAAGTGAAAAATATTTGTATCAATCCTACTGATATGTCACACTTGAGAATTTGTTTGCTTGATTATGTGAATTTGTTTTATTATATTTTATTTATTTATTTATTTCTGATTTGTGCAGGCATCGTGGTATGTGCAATCTTTACTCTATGGACTATGTGAAGAAATCAACAGAGTTGGTGGACATGCCTTATCAAGGTAGGTATACATGGGTTTGGATCATAGATCTAGAAAGGAGATCATGGACTCGGTGCCATTTGTATTCCTTTATGCAGACAAAATCCATTGGATTTTTGTTTACGCTGTCCAATGAATTTTTGTTTGGCCTATATTTAGTCTCTCATCTTATAAAATGCATCCTACCTCAAGAATTTAACAGTTAGGTGAAGGAGATAATTCTATTATAATCGAAAGTTTGTACATCTCTTTGTTAACAACATTCAACACTTTCCCCCATTGTTTTAAATTGATTCACAGGACTGCTTCATCAAATCTAGTCAGTAGTACCAGCTCAGGATTAGTATCTCTATATGAAGATTTTCTGAAAGAAAAAGGCTCCAAAACAAAAGGGAAATTGACACTAGCACAGTCACATGCTCTACAAATGCTGTTTGATGTCAAGTTCATCACCATCATCATGTCTGGCAGAACAGAGGAATCACAGGTTTGTATAATCTATGTATTTACCCCAGGACTCTCAAATGTATATTAAGTGTGGCGATACCATAGGAATTAAACCAAAGAACTGTTGCTCGCCGCAATCTTGTTGTCACTCATAGAGCAAAGTCATTTTACTTCCGGATTTGTTCAGAATCAGGCTCCGATTGCTTTGCAGATCATATAAATCTTCTACTTGATGCATAGACTGTGTGTACTTTTTATTTTACGTGCCAGCCGTGTCCAAGTGTTCAGCAGTGTTTATTGCAGCTTTTCTGAACTAGTTACGCCATGACCTGCGATAGAACATTAGACTGTTTTAAAAAAAGACTATTTTTTGGCTGATTTAGACAATGATCAACCGTTTACAAACTTTAAGTGAATGCCATGTTTGTTTTCATAGGCTTGCAACATCATCACAGAGTCACTCATTAAAAGCATGTTCAACAATTCAACATATCTGTTTATACATGAGTGCACCGTTGTTGATTTGTGATGAACCCATATTTGATTTTCAAATTAAGCATAGCGTTAGTGCGATAGTATGCATAATAGGGTACACTGTTCATCGCGTGTTAGGAATTGAGCATGTAGCAAAGCCCAGTGCGTGGGAATATTTGAAACAAAGCAACAAATATTCAAAAAGTAGCATTTTGCTTCAGACTCTGCTAAATGCGTCCTAAATCTGTGAAACTGAAAACATTTAAAATTTCATTTCATTCTATATGATTTCGGAAAGATGTTCATGTTGAAAGGTATTCAAACATGCTACAAACTTGTTCATCAACAATTCCGCATCCGATGAGTCAACCTATTTTTATCACGCTCAGGTGGCCGCCCTTGAGTGATAGAAAATACATGGACGCATAGATCATGCTTGATTTGCGATGAACAACTCTGTAGCGTGTTTGAATACCTAGGTAATTCATGTTCAAGTCATGATATAAAACATCCAGTTTTTGAAGCTAAAAATAGGGATTTCAACTTAATGGGTTGTAGGGGTTGATAGTCATTCAAAAATACATCACAATCTTGTAGAAGTAAGAATTTTGAGGAAATTCAGGGGCATTTGGTCAAGAAACTGTTGGAATATACTTTCATGAGAGTTGTTTTGTTTTTTTGCAGAGTAAATACTCAGAGAGAACTCAGAAGTTGATCCAGACATTGGAAGGAGTGATAGACCCATTTGATTTAGATGTTTTCAGTCCTCATCTCCAAGCTAATCTGAACAGACATACTAATAGATGCATGGTGAGTAGGTGTACAATTGAGAAAGAAAACTTTTGGTTGTACAAGGGGGTATCAAAAAGTTTTAAACTTTACCCAGAAAAAATACCGTCAAAAACGTAATCTTATTATGAGAACCATAAGGCATTAACATATTTCTCCCACTTTAAACTGACTGTCTATAGACCATCATTGTAGCGATCGTACAAAGAAAATCCGTTTTGTATTTTGATGAAAAAACATTTTCAGGTCGGCCATGTGTTATAGCATCATTTTGCCGGCATTCTTTGACCATTTTCCATAATTTTTATATCAATTGAAATAGGAAACCCTACTCTGTACTATGGTATCAAACAACTAAACTTCGATGTGTCATTAAAGATTTTACCGGTATTGTAACCATTCAAGTGCCTGTTACGTGGTTAGCAAGCAGGTTGCTGAAATCTACTGCCATCTGTAAAAAAAGTAAAACTGCTTATTAGACAATTTTTGTACATCATCATCGTCAGCGGCTGTAGACATAATGGAAGAAGCATGCTTGCAACATGCTCAGACCAGGTTTCCCTGTTATGTATGAGTTAATGGACCTCTTCTAGATCTAGGCTGAGATCACTCTTGAAGGTGTCGGGAGTTCGGAAGGGAACTTCTGCCCTATTTGCTTTATGCTGGGAGAAACCTACACGATCTTACGCGTGCCTGCAACGCGCGAATGTTTGCACGACGTTCGTTATCGCTTGCACAAACGCATAGTGTCTTGAATGGACTGAGCCGATAGCGAAGCGCCAAGATCAAGGGAACCAGCGTCGGAGTAACCCACAAGATAAGCGGGAGATAGAACATAAATGGCGTTACCTGATTGTTAATGATATAGGGAGGATGTCGCCAAATACTGTGATATTTGGAGTAGTCCATCCAGCTGATGTTGAGTAACCTCAGTAAGAGTTGGGTGTAACAACCATTTATACGCTCTTACATTTTCTTGATGATGTCCAAGATACTGAGCCATATAACAAAATACTTTCCATGCAAGCTTTGAAGAAACTGATTTTAAGTGAGGACTTCCATATCTTATGAAGTTTATTGAAGGCAACCCATGCTTGTGCTTTCCTACATTTGAAGTCATGGAATGAGCCTGGCATGTATGACCCTAGGTAATTGAATTCAGACACATGACTTGTATAGTTAGGCATTGGATTGGGATGCCTGAGGTTGGGTTTGAATCCAAGGAGAAATACAGATTTTTTCATGGAATATTTGGATTTAGGTAGTTTTTAAACACTTAAGAGTTTGGGTCATAGTGAATTATCACTCGGACTCGCCTGAAAAGTCAAGATCTGGCAGCTTTTAAATTTTGCTTTTCAAGTGTAACATTTATTATCTCATCTCTTCAACAGATGCTGCTAGGAGCCTTAGCTAGTACAGACAAACATCTGTATTCATCACATAGAGCAGCGTCATCAGGATTCCAGGAACAACACAACGTCTTACCGTTAGCAAGCAGCCAAGGACGATTTAGTTTGTTACCACTTAGCTCATCCCATACAACAGCCCCTTCACATAGCACCATTCCAAGACCCCAAGCACAGGTTTGTATATTATTTGCCATTAAGAACACACACCACCAATAGATCGCCTATTCATCCCTATGTAAAACAGCCTCCAGATCATGGCGGATATCTTGGCTATAAAGCGACTTGCTTCAACTCTTGGATTTATTTTGAGATTATAATCTAGAAGAGCCCACAAAGTGAAAAAAAATATATAGGGTAACCTTGATAATTTTTGCTAGGTCGCCTCGAACATAGGATATGCTCAAAATTTCATTTTCTTTAAATCGCTACAAAATTTCTCTAGACACTGAAAATCTGCACTCAAATTTTACAAAAACAGCAAAATTATAGTAATCTTTAACCAGCCTGACTACATTTGACCCACAGAACATGATTCAAAAGAAATTTGAGTTCCCGCCATTTTTAAAGCTTTTAATTTAGAGAGAGCAACCAACCAATTGCTTTCATATTGCTCTGTATGGGCCTAAAGCCTTAATTAAGTGATGTGTGTCCTTATATACCGCATTAATAAATTTAATAGAGTGGATTGGGTAAAACCTGCATGGTCACATAATTTTAGTTATAACCATACAGAGGAAAGCCCTAAATAGTACTTTTAAAAATACTATTTGGCGCTATATACAATATTTGAAAGTACTATTTAGGTCTGGTGTCATCTACCTCACAATTTTCACACACATAATTACACGCGCATCAAGCTTACATGTTGTTAGCATTATGTAAGTGTGATTTTGAAATAAGATTAATAACTTAATTATGCTTTTGTAAAAATGATAGAAATCTGAAATTCATTAATGCGTTATATAAAACTAATGTGTATTTAATTATTTTAGATCTTTGGATTAAAACTATGATCCTTGACAGTGACTACAATTTTGCTATTTTTGGGGCTGTGCCCCTCAGTAAAATGACAATTTTAGTCACTTCAGGCCCATAGATTTAACCAGAGATCTTCAAGTTGGTATATATTTGTATGCCATCTACCATGAGCCTCCTGTTTCATTTTGATATATTTGCAGGGTTCGTACGGTCCTTGAGAGTCCTTGAAAATCCTTGAATTTGAAAACACCTTTTCAAGGCCTTGAAAGTCCTGGAAATTTGCACA
>JXSR01S007659.1:0-34067 GCA_000969725.1 Ophiothrix spiculata
ACAAATTATTGTTAGAACCTGACATGCTTGTTTGAGTTTTCGCCTTCTGCCATATGTAAGTTTTGTAGTTATTCTATATAATTCATTTACCAAAATCTAAAATAACAAAGTTTAAAACGTTCCGATGAATTCGTACATGTGTATACCATTATGTTAAGCATTGGATTAAATTTATAATACCAAAAAGCTTTTACCCGATATTTATGATTTACATTTTTATTAAAGAGCGCCAACTTACATTTTTATGAAAAAGCCGGAGAATATTGACTTGAGACCGCTTGATTTCCGGTCATCAAAAAGTACAAAAATGTCATGTTCATGCACTTTTAGTGACCTTCTCTAACGACAAGTTTAATTAATATTAATATGTACACTTGTCAGAGCCTAAGGCATGTCAGTCATTCGTGTCATCTCTAAAAGGCTCAAATTGAAATGACAAATTTAGTTAAATGAAATTTGTAAATATCAAATATAGACCGTCATTTCCTTCCGGATTATTACGATTAATAATTTACAATTCAAAATATCAAAAGAAAGAAACAACGATAAAAAAAGAAAATAATAATAATAACAATATGCGGCTTTTATATAGCGTTTCTAAATTTGGGCCAAATTCTGTAAGCGCAGCTGCCTATTATTACGTTGCCGTCAGGAAATCGTCACAATCAGTTCCGCAATCTTCACTTGGATTGCAATATTCCCCATAACAACTCCCCAATATCGCTCGGGTCGACGAAGCAATTGAGATTAAATGTCTTGCTCAAGGACTTAACCCGTTGGCCGCAGCTGGGCTCGAACTTACGACCCACTGATTCGGAGTCCGGCGCTTTTCCACTAGACCACATGAAGTCTCACAAGAAAAAATGGTCTTATTTTATTTTCATTTTCATTTTTCATTTCATTTATTTGTTTCATCATCATACACAAGAGAATACATATAAAGTATGTAAGTAAATATAAAAATACAATGTGTAATTTTGAATATAAAATACATTTGAAAAAAATATTATATATGACGATTCATACAAGTGTATGAGAGACATGGATGCCCCCTAAAACGCTAGGCGTGTGGGCGGAGGCACCCACTTTACAAAATTAGAACATATTGTAATTGATATAACTGGAATCAAACTGTAAGTTGCTTACATTGAGGTAGACAGAATTACAGAGAAAGCTAAACAAATAACAAACAAACAAACACACACATAAAGCAACCTTTAAAAAACCCGCAATGAATAGAGAAGCATAAATCAAATACATGTATTACATGCTTGAGGGTGGTTGGTTACACAGCCGTGTGCTATATGTAGTATATTAAGGTATCAGAAAATGAGGGTGCAGGACAAACATACGAGAAAAACAAGGGTATCACGTGACTGGAGGGTACTCGTTATTTATGGATTCGAGGCTGTATTGACCGATAATGTGTTTCTTAAGAATGTTTTTAAAAGAGGTGAGGGAACGAGCAGTTTTGATTGTCTTATTTAATGTATTCCATACCACGGGTCATTGGGTATTAATAGTATTAGCCGCAAGCAATGATCTAGTTGGCTCAATATGGAAATCAAGGGCTTGTTTCTTGCTATAGTCATGAATGTCGGCCTTGGTGGCAAATATATTATTTGGGAGATCATGCGGAAGTAAATTAAAATTGTGCCGATACATATTGGTAGCAAGCTATCACGAACTTTGAGTTGTTTAATGCTATGAATGCTTATATTAATTAAAGCCGTGGCATTCATCTTTACATAATGCCAACTCTGGTTAAGACATACATGTCATTCGTGTTTTTATGTATGTTAGACAAAGAGTGCCAATGAATTATGAGCAGGATATGTCTATGGATAATAGGATTGTATTTGAACTTTTGTTGAGTCTTACGGGAAACATTCTCGTTTAAGACTAGTCAATCTATGAAACTTCATGGGGGTACGTGGACAAAATTGCAACACAAGATATGAGGGCTTAAATTAACTGTTAATGACTTCCCAAACAACATATTCAAAATGTAGGAAAATGTAAGCTTGTCAAAGTTGGTTAATTTGCATAAAACAAAATTGCTGCCAAAGCAGGGGGTGAAATTTCAAACTGTGGTCAAACCTTGTTCAAAACCACACCAACATGTTCCTCTCATCAGAAGAAAGCAGAAAAAGTATACTTTTTCTTATGTCTGAAATATGGTTCTGATGATAAAGGCAAAAATGTGAAAGATCATATCAGAGGTCACATATTTGGCCCTATCAGAGGTCACATATTTGGCCCTATGGGAGTCCTAAATTTCAAAAGTGTCCGATTTTGTTCAAACTGGTCTCAAATTGTTCCTCTTGAAAAAGTGACTACACAAAGTGATGGTTTACAGTGTGTCAGATCAATTGTTGCCATGGTGGCAGGAAAAACAAAGTCCATATTTATTATTGCCTTTGGGCCTGTAGCACACAGTTTTCCTTGACCTGTATTCATAGTAACAACTGATCTGATGCACTGCAAACTATTACTTTGTGTGGACAGTTTAGCAAGAGGAACAGTTTGAGACCATTTTGAACAAAATCAGACACTTTTGAAATGTTGGTCTCCCATAGGGCCAAATCCATGACCTCTAATATGATCTTTCACATTTTTGACTATAACTCCAGAACCATACTTCAGACATAAGTAAAAGTACACTTTTTCTGCTTCTTTGTGATGAGAGGAACATGTTTGCATGGTTTTGAACAAGATTTGACCAACTTTGAAATTTCACCCCTTATTTAGGCGGCCATTTTGTTTTAAGCACATTTACCAACTTTGACAAGCTTACATTTTCATAAATTTTGAATATGTGGTTTGGGAGGTCATCAACCGTTAATTTCATCCAAACAATCTTGTGTTGTAATTTTGTCTACCTCAAATGAACAGATTTACTAGCCTATTTGGTCTCATTTGGAAGAGGAGATTATAGTGATTCTTAGTTAAAGTTAATCTCCCTATTGTAAGATGCTCACTGGTCAGTTAACCCTGCTAGTCTTAGGTGATATTTTGACCTCAGGGAGATACTATGAAAAAAAATCTATCAAAACTCATGTTGCATCATTAAACTATGAAAAATTAGAATATTTTTGTACACAATTGTTTGAATAACTCAGTCAATAGAATTGAAAACATATGTGAATATCGTTTTTAATAATGTTTACTTTTACAGGGTTCAGACTGTAAGAAATATACTTACAAGAGTGTCGCCTCTGATTTTCAATATGCAACGTCATGTAACACAAATGTAGCCCGGTTTGTGACGCACTACCATATGGTAATAAAACTATACTTGATAAACGTTACGTGCATGATCGTGAAAGTAGGTGCGAAACTAAAAACAGATCATATGAACCACGCTGACTCAAACAGACTTATCAAACGGTGTGCTTTTTGTTCTTAATACGTGAGAAAAATTGAACTGCGTTTAATTGCTGATTCAATACACATGAAATGTGTATGGGTAATATTATAACACGGAATTTGCTAAGTGATGGTATTTCGTGGGTAACGATTAACAATTGATAATTTTGGAGATTTTGATCATAGATGTTAGTGATACATTATTTATAAGTCAATGTCATGGTCCTGGACTAAATAGTTCAAGCATTCAGTAGTATTTTAAGTCTAAATGGGTTTGGTCATCAAAGTGGACCATGAAGTATTGGGCCATCAGAAGAGCTAAATGCAATCATCAGTTTCAATGATTTAATATTACAACCTTTTGTAATAAGACGATTTTTCTATATACAAGGTGTGCCAGAAAGGACTTGATTCACTTCCAATGCCTTTGTATTAAAATCTTTGAGGTTTGTTGTTGTTTTTTTCAAATAGACACAATCTGGAATTAATACTCTTTAATTTACATTTTAAATCATAAAAATTGACCAAGCTAATCTCAACTTATCTTCATTTTAGTAAAATCAATTCTTTCCACAAAGTCCATACACACGATATAGAAATATTACATTATTCAAACAAACTATGCGGCAAACCACTCCTCCATGATCGTTTTCTGATGTTCTTCTCACTAGATCAATGCACCAGACTGCTCTGGGTGTTGGTCTCCTCGGAGCAATTTGAAAAACTGGCATTGTCTTATTTCCAATAAGATATGTGTTTATCAAAAATCTTTAGTCATGAGTTCGCGCTGCTCATTTGTAAACTGTGAAAAAGCCAAGTTGAACAGCTCTGCTAAGGACTTGTCCAAAACTATCAAATTAGGCTTCAACCATGATTAGGGACGCACCATTAGACTTCAAGGGGGGGAGCAGGAAGTTTGGGTTAGGACAAGTTGTTGTTTTTTTCTCCAGCCTGGCAGGGAAAGTTGGTTTTTTTAGTGTCTGATGAGGCAAAGTTTTTTTATTTTTAGTTGTAGATGGGGCAAGTTTCCATTCCCCAGTGGGTCAAGTTTTTTTCTTCTCCTGTGTGTGGGTCAAGTTTGTTTTTTTCACCTTTGGGTGGGTCAAGTTTTTTTTTTCAAAAAACTTCCTGCTCCCCCCCTTGAAGTCTAATGGTGCGTCCCTAATATCATTCTTAGTTAAACAAACAAACAAAAACTTGTAAAAAAATACAATTTCCTATGATGCTTCTTCTCAGGCATGATCATATTAACGCGTAGATGATTTCAAATTACTATTCTTTGCAAGAATTTAAAAGAACACATCTTCAGCATGTTTATATAGAAATAGTGCAATACTACGTCTTTCTATATCTGCTGAGATAATGGAAAGAAATGAAAAACACAAAATTTGCTATAATGAAGGTTCTCAGGATAAGTTTGGTCATTTTTTATGACTTTTAAGTAAAATGTCTTAATTACAGATTGTGCCTATTTGAAAAATATTTTTCAAACGTTTATATAAAATGGAGAAATAAGGTATTGAAAGTGAACCAAGTTCTTTCTGGTACACCTTGTATGTAAAGACATTACATGTACTTAATTTTAGAGTTTGAAGAATCCAGTTCGTGATTTGAAACCTAATCGTAGGGAATAGTGTGCCTTAACTTTGCGGATCAAGGGATACAGTCCTTCCTTGACAAGGTTTTCGCCCGAATTAAAACGTCATTATTGAACTGATGAAACATGCTGGATCTTGAATGATCTTTATAATTGGTTTCTATATATGTAATGGTTCACCCCAAAATGGGGGGAACTTTGCAGATGATATCAATTTTGATTTTATTATTTCATCTGTTAAAGCATTGTCTAAGGGCAAAAAAAAATCTGTCTCAGCTTCCCGCGCGCATAGCTTTTAAAAATCCAAATTTAGCGCATTTTTTTTTTTTTTTAGGTTTTTGAGAGATTTTTTTTTTTATTTCATCTTTTTTCCTTCTACTGGAAAAGAAAAGTAAAATAAACGGCCGCAAAGCGGCCGCGAAAAAAAATAGTTGCCGGAAAAAAAAAATTCCGCGTTGCCCTTTTTTACTAAAAAACCCCAAAAAACCGCATAGCTTTAAAATGATACCTTGCATGTTGAAATTGATCAAGGCGATCAAATTTTATAATAAAAAATCTGCTGAAAATTCTTATTATTTTCTCTATTTTTTGCCGCCTGTTTTCACCAGTTTCTTGAAATGTGCTCCGTCGCAAAGTATCCCTTTTCGGGGTGAGTCATCACATATGGCAGCTTAAGATCCTTTTCATAAATTAATATACTAGCATATATGTTTTTACTCCGGCAAAAATGGCGGAAAGTCGTGAATGAACAGTTTGAATCAAAAAATGGTGAAAAGTCAATGTTGGTTTTTCGACATAAAACGAATACATGCATAAGCCTTTGACTGTACCTCGAGTTTCGAAGGTCAGTTATACCGGGAAGTGAAATCATTCACAGTAAATTGATCACATTTTGCTATTATGCACTATACTAATCAACTTTAAAATTAGTTTGTGGCTATTTTTATTACACAATTTTCAGTGGACTGCCTTTGATATTGATTTCTAACCAGAAAATTGCGAAAGAAAGTGGGACTTATTACAAATAATTCAAAAGCTGAAATTATAGAGAGATAATCGATTTTGAATGTCGTGACTTTCCGCTCATTTTGCCGGAGCACCCCTCATATACTTATGCTGTTCATCGCAAACGAGCCGTTAATGTAGCAAACTTCATTACGTTATAGGTGAAAATACGTATCAAGGTCGTTGTTTGCCGCAATTGATTTTTGACAGATACACAATCCTTGTACTTACCTCAAAACATTTCAAGGAAAACGATCGAAAATATGAAATTAACTGTATATTTTGAAGACAATCAACACATAGGCTTACTGATTCTTACACAGTTATCTTAGTTTACATTTTACTCCCTGATAATCTTTGACTTATCATAACTAGACTTGTGGAAATCAAGGGAATTAAGTGTCATTTTAATCCTTATAACTTTCAATGATTCAATTATTTCAACCTTTTTGTTAGTTATGCATGATGTGAATGAGATGAAACGCAAATGGGCCTCACGTCAAAAAGAATGACCAATACTATAAAGTGTTAAAAATGAAGCGCCCCCAGTCATCCATGACTTATGATTTTTTTTAGCTAATTTGGTTTGTTTTAGAAAGATATTAATACCCTCCAAATGATTTGGCTTAAATATGCTTACTTTTTCTGTTATGGCCATTTGTTGAATTAAATTCGGGATCCCGAATTTAATTCCACATGTATTAGTATAGTAAAGCATGCATGTCCTTTTTATTCATTTTTCAGTGGCAAAACAATTTTTTGACAAAATACACTTGAAAACTCTTTTAGATAGTCACATTCCTTCATTTTATGCTGTTTTTACTATTTATCATTTTTGATCAATATCTTATAGTATTGCTTTAAGATATCGTCAAATCTACAATAGTGCATCAGAAATCAATTAGATGTTCAAAAAGGATTTCCCTGATTTCATGTCATTACTTTCTCGAATATGAACATGTTTTGAAAGTTTTGTCATAAAATTATCTTTACTGATTTCGATGCCATTCCAACAAGAGCATGATCCCTGGATGCAAGTGGGTTGACCTAACTTACAGCAATCATGAAATCTAAGGCATTAATTGAACTAGGAAAACACTTATCGTTTAAGGTAGATTCCTCAACATATCTTTTTACAATGAAAGACGTTGACTAAATTTGACAAAAAATTACTTGTTGATGTACCTGCTTATCATAATTTACGTCAATTAAATTGTGTTACGCGTATTAATTGAATTTATATATTTATTTTCACATGCGTACATTCATGATTACAAGACCATCGCTCTAACCGCTCGACCTCGAAAAGGCAGCTGATAGATTTGGTAACATTTTGTATTTATACCTAACATGAGTGTCTCCCGTATCCAGGAGTCCGGGTCTAATTGAACTACGCGGAATAGGTCGCAATCAATAATTTATTGATCGCAAATGTACAAGAACGTTCTACACGAATTAAATAGCAGCTAGGACACTCAGTCACACGGACGCTGTATTTCATTTTTCGGCTATCACACTTAGAAAGCCATTATCAAACATGAGAAAGAAAGGATCACTTTTGATCCGAGCACAGAATAAAATATGAGTTAATCCTTTTCGGTTCAAAGTGGAAGAGAAATAGGGATTAAAAACTTGATCCTTAAATCAGATCAAAAATGATCCCCGGAAACGATCCTGGAGAAACTGGAGCTTTACGTCACTTGCCATTACCCCGTATTCGTCATAGTGTGAGCTTGCCTTTAAGGTCCTACTCACATCCCCGCAACACACTGTTGTTGACAACGATTACCAACGAAATTGTGACTACCTCTAAACGAATACAGACTGCTACAAACGGTCATGGAAATGTCAAAGAACTTAGGGTTGCGGTGGCCAACGAAATCTCAACGACATCAAATCTTGTTCTATGTCATACCAAAATTTTAAAACTTGTAACTCTAAGCGACCGATAGTAACGACAATCTGCGGAGGTTAGAGGCTTGTGTCAACGTTAACTGACTTTAACTAACGATGACCGGCGTAAAATTCAAAACTGCAATTCGCAGGTCTACGTTGCTTGTCGTTACCCCAAATACGTCACAGTGTAAACGCACCTTTAATCATCGTCGATGGCGACAAAAGATGTCACATCTTCTCTATCATGGGAAGTCTTCACAGATTGACGTCATTGTGTAAAATATGATTACAGCAATATTTAGATTCAATAAAACCATCATTATTGGCTAAAACTATTTCGACAGCTATTGCGTTGTCATTAAGGTCTAGATTGAGAACTACTAGAAATATAAGATTGCTATTTAAATTGTCTGTTTACTTTCATTAATTTAATAGGAAAAACCAAGAACTGCTAATTTGAATTCTAACATTTACCACCTTTTCTGCAATGTTTCACTTCGGTACAATAATGTACAAATGCATGTATTTGTTTTGGATTGTAAATAATATCTTAAAATGATAAATGGAGCAACAAAGAATGTAATGTACATCAGTCTATCTGTTATATTTACACGCGCTTTAATTATATAGAAAATCTTAGAATTTAAACAATGTCGAACACACTCGCGTGAGACTTGAAGTTGATCTGAAATTGAAACAATTTATTAGGTTTCAATGTATAATTTTCAAAACAATGTTACACAAGCACAATTTAAAACATTCCCGTAACAGGTTGACTAGAATGGTTCAGACGCCATGAAAGTTGAAACAATCTGACATCAAAGTAATGTCAGTACTTTAAAAGTTCTCTCAGTTTGGTTTAAGCCTTTCTTTTCTTCTGAATAATGGAAATACCGCAAAACATGCATCAGCAATGACCTTATTTTTGTTAATACACCTTCTAGTTACTAGCCATACAGAAAAGTGGTCAGGTCCATGTCCTTTTCATATTGCATCATATGAAGACATCGTATCATCATATCTACGATTTGACGGAAATTACTTTTAACTGTACACAGTGAGTCCAAACAATGTGCAGGTGAAGATAACTCGGTTCGACAGTAAGAAAATATCCACGGAAAAATACATAGGACAAGGTTCAAGATCTCACCCTAGTTATACTGCCAAAAGTGTGACAAAATTATCAAAGGGTGAAATGTCAGAAAGAAAATTCAAAATCATTTCTGGGGTAAAAATGTCTGCAGTTTCTGATTATGCAATCTAGAATCTCATATTCCAGGTTTTTTTAAAACTCATTTGTGAAAAAATGGTCTCTAAGCTGTTTTGTAATTGAAGACTTCATTCTATATCATTTAAGTATATTATGTTTTTTCTTCTTAAATTGACTTTGTTATCAGAGGTGTTTCTCTATACTTAATTACTTAATACATATCATATTGCGACAAATAAGACCAATAATTACAATAATTGTGATTGGTAGGTTTAGTTTAGGATACCTAGTGTATGATGTATGTACGATGCAGCATATGTGTCCTTCTTTAAGGTCGAGATGCAGAAACAAATTTTATCACCACACATCTTTACCTCTAGAGTTTTAACCCTTGTCCTCCAGAGCTATTTCTGGTAGCAAGTCCTCCGAAGAGGGTGCAAACCCCCTAATATTTTGGAACGGAACCCCCTATATGAGCTTGGTTTGCTATTAATAGATAGGTATGAAGCGGGGAAAAACCTTAGGGGGGTTGCAACCCCCCCCCCCCTTCGGAGGACAAGGGTTAAAATCACAACAATTGATTTTGTATCTGTTTTAGGTTAACACTTTTTTAAACCAGATTTTTATTAGCGACCTGACATTCTTTTCGGTCATGTCTAAAATTCATTTTGCGCTGAACTACATGTCAAAGGTCATAATTTAAGCAGATTCCCAATTCTTTAGCATACTTCAAAATACATGTAAAATTTATTTCAAGAACATGATCAGAAATATGAAATAAGGCTTACTGATTTTTGATCACGATTATCTCAGTTTCATATTTTACTCCCTGACAACCTTTGACGGGTCATAACTTGGCTACTTGAAACCAAGTGAAGTTCAATGAGGTGTCATTGTATTTATTATAACATGGTCTCTACAAAAATTCGAAAAAATGAAAATGACAAGAGGATTTATTTATGGCTGGTTTGAGATGAACAGTCAAATATGTGACCGTCCATCCCAAACCAGCCACCTCTTGTCATTTTGACTTTTTTAATTATTTGCAAAGCAGAGCAGAGAAGTTAAAAACACACACAAATCATACGATGAAGAGTGACTACTTGAAATGGATTGTTAATGTGTGGGGTTTTTTTCCGCAAATTTGGCCGCACCTGCTCGAGATCTTTTAGCAAATGCAAACAAAGGTAATTCTTCACACATTCTAGAATCATATATATGTTACTCACGTGTAATGCATAAGTAATCCGTTTACGTTGTTAAAACCCATTTCAATCTTTAGATATAACCAAGTATCCTATTTCCGTTGCGCCTGTATATATAATTAGACCAAATCAAAGTATCATAACATTTCTTTTAAGCAATTGAAAATGAAAAACATGCGGTGAGTATTATTATCAAATATACATTAACGTGATCTTAAAACGTGAATTACCTAAATGGGGTGATAAAGAAAAAAATCACGTGTTTTAAGGGGCAAAACAAATGTGAAAACACCTTGATTTTCTTTTATATCTTTTGTAGAGCTGTTCTACATTGACAATTAAACAAAAAAATATTCAAGATATTTTTTATAATTTGAGGTCAGAAACAGCAAAACGTCAAATTTGGCACTTATTACTGATTGATGAAAAAACAAATGAATAAACAGAAATATACATCCCCTTCTGACAACTGATAAAATGAAATAAAGGAAATTACATTCTGAACAATATACTGAAAGAAAAACTTAAAAAAATTAAATTGTTTTTGAAATACAGCAATTTTTTAAATTATATTTAAAGTAAAAACAAAGTCCTTAGAAATTTCATCTGAGTATGCGCATAGGGACATTAAGTACAGTTTTTACAGATAAAAAAAAATACCCATGTTCATTATGGTAAACTTAAAATGAATGCATTTTATAAATAAAACAACTACTAAGAATATTACTTTGTTATAGTTTACACTTTAATAATAAATTGAGTCTGATTACATCTCATCCTCGAGATAAGCGGGGTGAGGTTATGATTTCAACACATGGCAAAACCCAAAATTGAGTCAATCACCCTATTAGATCCTACCATGTACAATGTATACGAAAAATGTTTGTACGTATTTTTTCAATATCGAAATCTTTTCAATGTTTACCAAATACAGTCATGACAATACGCCCGATTTCTAAAAGGCATGGGCACAGAAAGTGTAGCTTTAAAGTTTATGTTCTTCCTCAAATACTCATGCAAATAAAAGCCTGATCTGAATCATAAACGATGAAAAATTCAATTCGCGCCTTTGTATGTCAGCGTATAGCTTGCATTGTAAATAAAAACATTGGACTAGGCAGTATTATTTCGTCTAAAACCTATCGTATCGTTTCACTTCTATATCCAGCCAGTGTACAAAATGGGTCCAGTATGGAACATGTACGAATCAAGCTGGTTAAAGCGACAAACGTCATCTCCGCGAGTTAAGAGATAGAATTTATAGAATTTCACAAATTTCAGCTAATTAAAAATATACATGAAGATAAGCCAAAATTCGCTATAAAATCTCAAACACATGGTATTTTTGCTCGACTTTTTTGCTAAATAAATAAGGATATGGCGATTCTTAACTACTGAACAGGTTTTAAGCATGTATCTTATCAAATATAAATGAAATTGACAAAATATGAAAAATGGGATTTCAACACCCTTCCTCTACCATATTTCATATTTGACAACCCCCGTGCAAAACGACTGCCTCTAAATTAACTGCACATACGTCAAATGTGTAATAGATGTTAAAACAATTAGCATTCGACTCATTATATTCGGCAAAAAAACTGTTTATAAAAGTCGAGGGGCGGTTCCCCCCCCCCCACCCCTTACCCCCAACCCCGTCGAAAGATAAGGGATGAATTCATTTTGGAAAAAAAAAAACATTGAAGGGATCATTTTGTATAGTTACATCAAAAGTGTATTTATATAATGATACTTTGTACTTTTCTTGATTTCATTTTGGGGAGCGAGCGAGGGGGGGCAGACATTTTTTCTGGGGGGGGGGCTAGAGCATGATCCCACCTTCACCCACCCCTACCCCGTTGGTTATGCCACTGTTTTACAATATTAGTAGACCTGATAGCAACATTTATACCAAGGTACAGTAGGTCTGACGTCCTTTGATGTGACTGATATCAACCCTTGTAGCTAGTTTAATAGAATAATGACGTTCACCTGTTTTGTTCACTGTAGGATAGGAATGCATTTCCTGTAAAGTTAAACATTCGACAATGTCAAGTAGTCAATCTATGTTACTTGGTGGGGTACATTGACAAAATTATTTAAAAAGTGCGAAAAGTAGTTTTTTTCCTCTAAAATGTGTTAGTGTTGCATGAAAAAAGATGGCAATCAAAATAAAGGAAATACGCTCGTATGTGAAAATTTGATAAGGCTTATTTTAAATCATTCCAACATGATCCATTTACAAGCCGAAAGTTTTGCCCATATATGAAGTATGTTTCTCGAGTTATGTCTAAAACGTGATGAGCAACTAAATATTTGTGCAAAAAGTTGTGGTAATTAGATTAATTCAAATGTGTTTCGTTTTTTTGAAAGAGAATTGGTTTTCTGGCCATCAAACATTTGGGACTCTTTTATGGATTTTCAATACCAAGCCTACGATATCGTGAAAAATTACATTCTGTATTTATGTAACAACGAAACCTCTGTGCAAAATACTTGTAAGAGTGATATCATTTCTATAATTATATCAAATTGATAACTACGTACAAATACCCTTAAGAAGAATAAGTCATGAAACTCATTGTTTGGATCAATCATTAATCAAATATGCTGTTAAGAAATATAAAATAAACCACATTTTAAGATAATTGCGGAGATCGAAGTCCCATTGTGACTTTCATTTTTTCTTTGCTGTACTGCAAGAGTTCACTACTGGCAAAACTCTATACCGGTAGTGCATTAAATACTAGATATCTTAAGTATCTGAAGTATTCAGCAGTCTGATATCCTGATAACTTTCAGTAATTACTTTATAGCATACAGACCAATTGGAAGATATATGTGTGAAGAATACGAAAGTAGATTTTTTTCGATGTTACAATGATAATTAGCCGATTTTACTATTACGCTTATCAAAGAAGTCTTAGGTGTTTATTTTATTAGGAGGCATGTTCAAGTAATTTACAGGTTTACATTTACCCCCTCTCTTGCTGGTAACAGGACCCTTCTATTCCTGAAGGGAGTTCATAAGTTTAAAAAGTTGGTATAATGTTTTTAATATACAAAACAAACTATTACGACATTCATACTCGACATATACGAGTATATAGATTATAAAAGGAACAAACGTCATGCAAAGCTGTTTATGTATATGACCTTTTGCTTAGTGTTGAAGTCACATTCTCTATGTCAAGTAGAGGCATTCGTTCAATGACTTGATATTAATACGACTTCCGCTGTGTAATGTTTGTTCAAGAGTGGCTTCAAGTTATTTGTGACTCAGTTTACAGAAATTGCAGACCTGGTAACTTATATTTATACCAGGACAGTTTAACTTCCCTCGATATGACCTGGTATTAAATATCAACCCTTACGGCTAGTTTAAAAGAATGATGATGCTCACCTGTTTAGTTCACTGTAGGATTACATTTCATTTAATGTTAAATATTCGACATCTAAATATTTTACTCTACGATATGTGGTGGGAATTAATTGTTGTTGATCTCAAAGAGCACAAATCAAAAAGTAGGAAAGGTATTTTGTTTTCAAAAATTGTTAGGTTTGCATAAAACAAAATAGCCACTAAAACAGACGAAGACCTGCATTGTAACATGAACATAAAAGCAGAAAAGGTACAGTCTTGCCCATCACTGATTTTAGCTCCTGTGTTATTTATATGAAACGAAAGATCATATCAGGGGTTGCGTCTTTGTGTCTATGGGAGTCAACATTTTCTTGACTTGTAACCAAAGCCACAGCAAATCTACGGAATTGCAGGCAATTAATTTAAATATATAGTTTTGCAAGGTAAACATTTTGACACTTTGTTTGAAAATGTAAGGGTCAAACACGTGACCCCTGCTGTAACTTTAAACACTTCAGAGAATAGTAGAAAAATACTTTTCTTCTTCTTCATTTTGAGACGAACATGTTTGAATGCAAATTAACCAATTTTGACAATTCACATTTACCTATTTTCAATATGAACTGTTGATTGTTTAAAAAAAGTGTTCCAATTTGGTGTATAGGGCAAATCACATAATTTCTAGCCTAAGTGATTCCTTTCTTAATTTCCTGATTCCAATTTTTAACTAGTGACTTTTTTATTTTCTACCAATCAAATGTCTTACATATCAAAGAACTATTTTTACCAGCTAGTAGATAGGTTTTTTAAATTATGTTAACTTAATAGTCGACATTGGCAATGATTAATCGTGTTGGTTAATTAGTCATTACTTTAAATTTAAATAATAACTAAAGAGAGAAGATCTAAACACACACAAATCATAGAACGAAGAGTTACTTCGTGAAATGGATTTTCAAATACGCTTTTTTTTCGTCGCACCTGCCCGAGATCTCTCAGAAAATACATACAAAATAAATCTCTGCACTTCCGAGAATCAATTTTATGTAAATCACGTGTAATCTGAAAGTAATGCGTTTACATTGTCATAGACCATTCAATTATTGGATGTAACCCAGTATCACCTTTTCCGTTGCACCTGTATATCTCAAAGCAACACCATTTCTTACCTCATTTTGGCAACACATATAAATTCGACTTAAGGATATCATCATATATCCTGATAATTTATAAATTATCAGGATCTCTAAATGAGATCACATGAGATTGAATAAATGGAGGTAATGGATTAACAGCAAAAATCAATATTAGATGTCAAAAGTCGTTGGAGTAAACTCGAAAAATCACTGCATTAAAATACCGCAATTTTGTTAATTTCAAAGTACTATAATTGCCCCTTTTTGGTCAGCAATTGTTGAACACTGTCGGAGTTAAAATAATGTTAAATTATGTTAATAGTATTGTGACAAATTTTAGGGTAAATTACATCGTTTGTTCAGAAAATTTGAATCACAATTGATAATGAAAAGAGATATGGTTTCAAATGCTTTTGTGACATAACATGACATTCCGCCGTCTCTTTTAATTTCAACATTTTACTGAAACAGTTCATCAGTTATTAATTCATACGGCTTATTCTAACATATTAAATTTGGCCCATGACTTTTTTTTTATTTGTCCTTCCTTCCCGTTTAGATTATGCAGTTGAACATTATGTTATGTTTTATACTAAGAATCTATACCCTTTCAGTTATTTTTATAATTTTACCTGTCTCTCTTGCGAACTTTCTTGTTTTCTGGTTTTCTTCAGATGCAGACGTGCTTTCGTGATATTAATACGGTTTGCGCAGAGTCAGCTGTCCAAGACCTGCTTGCCTCGCTTGACTTAAAAGTGTTAACTTACATTGATACAAAAAGAGCAATGTTCACTGTTAAGTAAACAAGACAGGTTTAAAGGAACGCTTTAAGGACAAGGTTGTATCTTAATAGTTTTATGTTTTAACGAAATTTCTAGTAGTTGAAAAGCAAACATTGGAAACATTCTTTATAATGTTAATGTATCAGTTTCACAATCCAAAGTATGAATCTCTACCATTACAAAAACTATTACAAATGACATCAATGACATGTACTAACATTTGTAAGTATATAATAACCAAGAGCATACTTTTAAAAACACATTTAGATAGAGTAAAGCCTTGGAAAGCGTAATCAAACAGAAGACATATTTAAATTGGTTTTAAAGTATCAGTTGAATTATTTTTTCGTCACAATTTTTTTTATTGTTCTCTAACAGACTTAGGCACTGCAAGTGAAAGGAAAAAGGCATCTCTCTGTGTCCCAATAAAACGCACTACCACTGCCTTATGTAAGAATTGTCGGTAAAATTAACCATCATTTTCCGAGATTACAGGGTAAATAGCTACCACCTGCTAATCCACACCATCAGATATATTTTGTTCAACCAAAGACAAATTATCTGACAACAAATGTGGGTTGATCTACAAATAAATCTACCCTCTATGCTCTATGTTAGTGATACTATTAGTGGTTTTAAGAGTCAGAGTGGAAGAACGTGCTTCTGTTAAAAAACCCTTACAGCCATTGGCGAACTCAGTGCGTTTATTCCCAAAGTAATGGGGGCTGCACTTACTATGGAAGAAGAAGAAGAACACTGCAGTCAGTAGTCCAAGCCATAGGGAATGGAAGAGCACTTCTGGAAACAGAAAGTCTAAAAGTCTAAATGTTAAAACTTTATATCAATGTTATAACAGGGTTCCCAATAAACATTGTGCATGGAAATGACGCTGATTTCTTAGAAGTTAAAAACACCAGACAATATCAAGAAAATCAACCGGTGAAAATCACAAATATTGATGATTGTCAGCTTGTACCATGTACTGCACAATGATAGACCTATGGCTAGGCATGTTATTTTTCATATTATTTAGATATCTTGTATATTAGATAGGCGTTGGTAGCAGCTATGATCTCTGTTTAATTCTTACTAATGTTCTAGTATACGATGCGTATTTCTCGTAATTCTTTATCATGTTACTTATCAAAAAAAAACACGTCAAAAAGGGTCTAAACAAAACAGTAATTTACTAAGAATGATCCGTGTTCCAACCTATGGACTCAATGCCTTTGGTCTATAAGACCCTTTTGAAGTTACTTTATAGCATGCTTTTATCTACAAAATTTCAATTGCGCAGATAGAAATTCAGGAAAGTTGGCAAAATCACCGATATATCTGATTTGCATTTGTGGATCATTTTTATATTTTCAACAATGATGAACAAAACTATGAGTTAAGAATGATTGAATTTTTGAACAGTCGGTCTCCCCATCTTTATAGAAAATCAGCGCCGTTGCCTTACAATTGCAATGAGATATACCTTAACATACTAATGAAGATGTATCCATAGAAATGTCCAAGGCTAATGTTTTAATATCAAATTTCTTTTTTTCAATGTCAGTTTACAAAACTGTTGTCCTCTTTTGCCTTTTCTTCAGCCGTATAAGTCTGCTAAATATATTTCAGATATTCAATATACGCGTACTTAGAAGCTCTAGGCGACGTCTGTACAGTGAGGCATAACTTACAGCATTCCTGTGTATGTTTGCCTTGGTCATTGCCCTCTATCCTTATATGCAGTGATGACATAGTGTTATTTATAGCAAAATATATTGACTTTGAAGTCATAAAGAACACATTTAACAAAACCGTTTCTTAGAGTAATAGATTACACGCGTTTCAAGTTTAAAGTTACCTTTTCTTACCTTAGCCTTCGGGTTTCTTTTTGTGTTTGTTTGATTTTTTATTCGGTAGTTGTCAGCAATAAGGACATAAAACAAACATATAAATAACAAAGATAATACAAAAAGTTCTTGCACTCCTTGAGATGCCTCTCCAAAATCAACTTCTTCAATATTGATTTGCAAATCTTTTCGTAATACTCTCCCGACGTCACAAGATACATTAGGCATACATGATAGCCGATGCAACGGAAAGGTATTGTCGTAGCACTCGCGATGTTTGTCTTGAAACGAGGTCAATGAATTGTTTTAAGACATCGCCAAGATATCGACATTTACCTAAGCATCAGCAAACGTTCGCTATCCTTAAGCCACGTGCCTTTCTCATATGCATCGGCAAAGCTATATGCGATTCTTCTGTAGTGTTTACTCACTTTACATCGGGAATACATCGCCGATGAGTAAACAAAGCTCAATCAAAGCCGTGAATGCATTTCATAGACAAGAACTGTACAATAATGTATTACCAATCACGTACAAACAATTCTCCTTTTCCCACCATGCATTGACATTGATCCAAGATAAAATATGATTACTCAATTGAGTGATGTTATACCACCGGTATATTAATGACTTTTTCAATTCGATCCCAATAATAAGAATTGTAATTCTTAAATCCTCCATACCAGTTTCAAAAGGTTACCTCCCCTTTCTCTATGAGACATAAAATTAACACAGTACGTGTGTTTCTGATTCATGTCAAAGCTTTATATTTTGTAACAATAAAAAGCCATTGCTTTATGCGATGAAATCTGAAGTATTGGAAAATAGAACTCATACAGAGTATTATAGAATGTGTAATATTGCGTGTAGCCATGATAACTGATTCCAAATGCACTAGGTAACATCACAGTGATGCTATTAATAGATCACTAACAATACCATTAAAAGATCACTGAAATAAGAAATACTAGGCTAAAGGCACGCTATCACTGTGCTCTAAGAGTTATTATTTACTAATAATGTTGTATTTAAATTCAAGAAAACTTCTCAAAATTTCTACAGGGTATTAAAACGGCTGTCTTATTATGATCGACTGATATGAAATCTGTTATGATGTTTTAAAGGTCCCGGAAGTTCACAACCTGATACGTTAATTCTCTTTTTAACTTGAATCGGTCCCTGCCTTTATAAGTATGTACTTATTATATCGCGTTAGAGTATTTATAACAACAAAATGAAATGAAGAGGCTGTTTGGAAAAGATTTAGCTAACTAGACAACGCTAAACTATAAAATCTTGTTATAGGCGACAAATATTGAAAAATCAGCTAAAACATAGCTGCAAGTTTGTAAGAGGTATCTAAATACATTGCAGGGTATTGATATTGATGAACATGCATGCGTGTCTATCTTTCCTTATTCTTTCCATTAGGCATGAACAGGTGTACAGAATGAGGACTTTGAAAAGATTGCAGACGCTTTTTAATATGCTTGTATTGTCTGCGCTGCATTCCATCTCATTAGTAGCTCTGTAAAAACAATTAACGTATCAGTATAATTTCCTCTCCTGACTTTATTGCAATTTAAAACATCATGAAAACTAATTAGATGTAAAACACATTTAGTGTTATAAAGATATAACACCATCAATAACGTGCTTGGGGAAGAATTTAATCAACACAGGTGAATAGCGATTTTAAGAGTAAGGAAGTACTTTGATAGTATTGATACTAGAATCTAGTTTAGAATACACAGATTTTTGATGTTTGTTTGTACGTTGCAGCGTGTGTGTTGAAGGTAGTGCTGTTTAAGGGCTTTTCTAACCATACATTCAGCCTCTTATAATAAGACTCCAATACCACTAAAGAGCGGGATATATTATATTATCAGGACCATCCCATCATGCTTTCCTTCCAATGGGATTTTTTGTACAGGTTGTAATGAATGTTCATCAAACGTTATTTGGAGTCATTCACATTAACGTCCATAAATCCTTAACCCTTTATCATACCAGGATCAAGCCTGTTCCATGGACAGTTGCCACCCTGAGGAGTGCTCTATAGGGAGGGAGTCAGGTAAAGATCATCCAAGGTCAAAGATCATCCAATGTCATTCAGGTCAAGGTCATAACTCATAACCCTTGAGCCAAACTGGATAAAACCTTAATAAATAGCTCTCATTCCGGTGACTCATCTTCTGCAGTGGTTTGATTAAGGTCACTGAAGGTTAAAGGTCATATTGAGGTCAAATCATGGTGATTAATTTGTTGAAAACAAGTTGGGGGTATCCCATAACATTTCGCAATTTTGAAAAAAAATATCTTAAATAATTTTGCGCTGAAGTCACATTTTCAATGAGGGCATTTGTTTAATGATTTGACATTAATACGTTGAGCCATGTTTGTTCAAGAATTGCTTCAAGTTATTTGTGACTCAGATTTCTATAATAGCTGATCTGAGCTAACATTTATACCAAGTATAACATTTATAACAGGTCTGACTTCCCTCGATATGACCTGGTATTAGGTGTCAATACTTGAGGCTAATGTAAAAGAATAATATAGAGGTTGTTGTTTCTCCGTTTAGCTAGTAAAATATCATATCATTTGACCAATGTTATGGTTGAGTCAGCAGATTTAAATTTCAAATTTCATATTGGTTTATGTAAACAACAAAATTAAAGTAATGTTAAACATACAATAACTAGTAAGGTAAAAAAGGCAGGTATATTAATAGCACACGAAGAATAGTTCAGAAAGTGCAGGATTGGCAAGAGAAAATGAAATATGGGGTTAAAGTCAAGAATTAAGCAAGTTTGTCATGTATGAGAGTGGACTGGATTTGAAGCGCTCTTGCCAAAAAACTTACAGAACTAAATTGAAAACGTTCCAATTAATTTGTACATGTGTTTACCATTATCTTAAGCATAACATTAAAGGTGTAGGTTCCGATTACATTCCAACGACAAGTTTAATTAATATCAGGGATAAACCAGAAGTAGTATATTTTTGAATTCAACTTGAAGCTGATATGTTTCCAATTATAAATCCAAAATTACATCTTCAAATTATTTATAGTTTTAGAGATATGGCATAAAACGTAAAATTAATTGGTATACATATTTTCAATATTTACGTATTTACATAACAGTCTCATCCCTAGGGTTATATACTTTCCTTTTCCTCTAAAATGTAAACAAGAAACAACCTAAGGGTTAAACCTCACAAAATGCCTAGGTCAATTAGTAAAAAGTAAATAATACACATGTTGAAATAGGATTCTTGAAATAGCATCCTTAAACCGGGTACTAATACGGTATAGCTGAATGCTTGCTTCGTCGTCTTTACTCGATATTTATGATTAACACTTTTGTTAAGGAAAGCCAACTGGCTGTAAACAGATTACAATTCTATTAAAAAGCAGAAGAATATTGACTTGAGACCGCTTGATTTCCGGTCATCAAAAAATACAAAAAAATCATGTTTATGCACTTCTAGTGACCTTCTCCAACGACAAGTTTAATTAATATCAATATGTATTCTTCTTAGAGCCCCAGGCATGTCAGATATTCGTGTCACCTCTGAATAATACGCTCGGAAATATTGAAATGACGAATTTAGTGACAAGAAATTTGCAAATATCCAATTAATGTCGCCCCTTTCTGACTATAACGATAAATGTATTTACAATTCAAAATATCAAAAAGAAACAACGACAAAAAAGAGAAACTAAATGACCTCCATCTGCTCAGAAAAATGCGAATCCTAACTATTTTAGGTTCATCCTTCATGTAAGACATGACTTAGTCTAGCATGAAATCTGTTGTTAACACATGTATTGATTATTTAGTGATAAGTCTTTTGAAGCAGTCTAGCTCACATCTTACACGAAGGAAACACCTATTGGTAATCATGAAAAGAGAAATAGTTTCCATTGCATTTGCGGGGACTCGAACCATGGGTTTTGGCGGGATTTAGTCGTTAAGAAGCGAGGGATCTACCGCTGAGATATATCCAGCCAGCGTTGAGATCGTAAACTGAAATCTAAAACATAAACATTAAAATGCCGTATTTTTCTTTTGTTTACATACAAATTGCAATTTTTGCCTCAATGGAAAGCTCAATTTGTAAATAAATTATGCGAATGCTTATATGAGATAAAATGTAGATAATGTGGATACTAAAAACAGCCTATTCACAGCTCAAACAGGGCGATCACAGATTCGTAATTCACGTCCAGTTTTTCAGTCAAAACAACGCAGATTTGTTACATTATCATCAAAATCAACACCACATATTTATAAAATATTATTTGTAAATCAATAAAAAGTATCAAGCCTACAATCTGTCAAAATTTGAAAACAATCGAATTGTTTGAACATCATGAAATTATGAGGTTTCGGCGAAAAAGGCGTCAACCTTTCGAAGTTTTGAAGTAGTCTATTGACGTCATTTTTACCTTGATAATGCACGTAAAAGTAAAGATTCATGTATAAACTAGAGACTCTATTCCATATGTACGCTAACAATTGTAATATTCTGATATGTGTAAGTAGGAAAAAAATTGTAGTAAACATGACGTTCAGCCGAGCGAGACGAAAAAGGGACTGTAGCCTTAACAGAATCTTGTTAACTTAACTGATGTACAAACTTTCAACCCTAATGTGTTATAAAATTAATAGAATAAAAAAAAATATATACCTTTTTGGATTTTAATACAGAACTATTGATTTTACGGGCAATATCGGGATTCCGGTCGATTCCATTTGAACTGCTAACACATTTTACATTACCAACGACCTATCGAAAGAAACCTATTTATTATAGTGGTATATAAATTTGAACGAAGAATGTCAACAGAAACTCGAAAAATCGCACTCAGGTTTTTAAATGTCCTGTGAGGATCGTGTCGCTTTATATTTTACTCGAATGATTGAGTAAATTGGACTAAACGCAATGAAAATACGAACATAACTAAAGTGTAATGATTTATGGTAGTCATAGCAATTAAAAATACACAACACTATTTTGCTCAGTATTATTTTTTAAAGTTCACAGTGCATTTTAAAAGGAAATAAAAAACGTAGAAAACCACCGATGAGCTGAGCGTTGATATTTATCAAGAAACCCCTCTTCTTGGCAGACTTTAATTATCGCATCTTATCAAATCTTAATCAACTTGTCAAATTAATTTTCGCACAACTCAATCTCATCGACAGGTATGCTCAATAAAAGTACACATAATATCAAAGTTGGCTATGACCTGAAGGATATTGCGTAATAATTAGATAGTAAAAAAACAGTTGTAACTAGAATCCACTTTAGAATACACAAATTGTTGATGTTTGTTTGTACCTTGCAGCGTGTGTGTTGAAGGTAGTGCTGTTTAAGGGCTTTTCTAACCATTCATTCAGCCTCTTATAATAAGACTCCAATACCACTAAAGAGTGGGATATATCATATCATCAGGACCATCCCATCATGCTTTCCTTCCAATCTATGTATCGAAATAAAGGTAAGTTTACAAACAAACATTTCACAAACACAAATTATTGTTAGAACATGACTTGCTTGTTTGAGTTTTCGCCTTCTGCCATATGTAAGTTTTGTAGTTATTCTATATAATTCATTTACCAAAAACTAAAAGAACAAAGTTTAAAACGTTCCGATGAATTCGTACATGTGTATACCATTATGTTAAGCATTGGATTAAATTTACAATACCAAAAAGCTTACTTCGTCGTTTTTACTCGATATTTATGATTTACATTTTTATTAAGGAGCGCCAACTTACATTTTTATGAAAAAGCCGGAGAGTATTGACTTGAGACCGCTTGCTTTCCGGTCATCAAAAAGTACAAAAATGTCATGTTCATGCACTTTTAGTGACCTTCTCTAACGACAAGTTTAATTAATATCAATATGTACACTTGTCAGAGTCTAAGGCATGTCAGGCATTCGTGTCATCTCTAAAAGGCTCAAATTGAAATGACAAATTTAGTTAAATGAAATTTGTAAATATCAAATATAGACTGTCATTTCCTTCCGGATTATTACGATTAATAATTTACAATACAAAATATCAAAAGAAAGAAACAACGATAAAAAAAGAAAATAATAATAATAACAATATGCGGCTTTTATATAAGCGTTTCTAAATTTGGGCCAAATTTTCTAAGCGCAGCTGCCTATTTATTACGTTGCCGTCAGGAAATCGTAACAATCAGTTCGCTTCAAAACGGTGCAACTCGGTAATTGTGCAACCGCAATCTTCACTTGGATTGCAACATTCCCCATAACAACTCACCAATATCGCTCGGGTCGACGAAGCAATTGAGATTAAATGTCTTGCTCAAGGACTTAACCCGTTGGCCGCAGCTGGGCTCGAACTCGCGACCCACTGATTCGGAGTCCTGCTCTTTTCCACTAGACCACATGAGCTCTCACAAGAAAAGATGGTCTTATTTCATTATCATTTTCATTTTTCATTTCATTTATTTCATCTCATCATACACAAGAGAATGTATATACAATGTGTAATTTTGAATATAAAATACATTTGAGAAAAATATTATATAAGACGATTCATACAAGTGTATGAGAGACATGGATGCCTCCGAAAACGCTAGGCGTGTGGGCGGAAGCACCCACTTTACAAAATTAGAACATATTGTAATTGATATAACTGAAATCAAACTGTAACCTTTAAAAGCAACCTTTAAAAAACCCGCAATGAATAGAGAAGGAGAAATCAAATACATGTATTACATGCTTGAGGATGGTTGGTTACACAGCCGTGTGCTGTATGTAGTATATTAAGGTATCAGAAAATGAGGGTGCAAGACAAACATACGGGACAAATAAAGGTATCACTTGACTGGAGCGTACTCGTTATTTATGGATTCGTGGCTGTATTGACCGATAATGTGTTTCTTAAGAATGTTTTTAAAAGAGGTGAGGGAACGAGCAGTTTTGATTGTCTAATTTAATGTATTCCATACCACGGGTCATTGGGTATTAATAGTATTAGCCGCAAGCAATGATCTAGTTGGCTCAATATGGAAATCAAGGGCTTGTCTCGTGCTATTATAGTCATGAATGTCGGCCTTGGTAGCAAAGATATTATTAGGGAGATCATGCGGAAGTAAATTAAAATTATGCCGATACATATGGGTAGCAAGCTGATATGTATAGATATCACGAACTTTGATTTTTTTTAATGCTATGAATGCTTATGTTAGTTAAAGCCGTGGTATTCATCTTTACATAATGCCAACTCTAGTTAAACATACATGTCATTCGTGTTTTTATGTATGTAAGACAAAGAGTGCCAATGAATTATGAGCAGGATATGTCTATAGATAATAGGATTTTATTTAAACTTTGTTGAGTCTTACGGGAAACATTTTCGTTTTATTTGGTCTCATTTGGAAGAGGAGATTATAGTGATTCTTAGTTAGTTAAAGTTAATATCCCTATTGTAAGATGCTCACTGGTCAGTTAACCCTGCTAGTCTTAGGTGATATTTTGACCTCAGGGAGACACCATGAAAAAAAACCCATCAAAGCTCATGCTGCATCATTAAAATCAAAAAATTAGAATATTTTTGGACAAAATTGTTTGAATAACTCAGTCAATAGAATTGATAACATAATTTGAATATCGTTTTTAATAATGTTTACTTTTACTGGGTTCAGACTGTAAGAAATATACTTACAAGAGTGTCACCTCTGATTTTCAATATTCAACGTCATGTAACACAAATGTAGCCCGGTTTGTGGCGCACTACCATATTGTAATAAAAACTGTACTTGATAAACGTTACGTGCATGATCGTGGAAGTAGGTGCGAAACTTAAAACAGATCATATGAACCGCGCTGACTCAAACAGACTTATCAAACGGTGTGCTTTTTGTTCTTAATACGTGAGAAAAATTGAACTGCGTTTAATTGCTGATTCAATACACATGAAATGTGTATGGGTAATATTATAACACGGAATTTGCTAAGTGATGGTATTTCGTGGGTAACGATTAACAATTGATAATTTTGGAGATTTTGATCATAGATGTTAGTGATACATTATTTATAAGTCAATGTCATGGTCCAGGACTAAATGGTTCAAGCATTCACTAGTATTTTAAGTCTAAATGGGTTTGGTCATCAAAGTGGACCATGAAGTATTGGGCCATCAGAAGAGCTAAATGCAATCATCAGTTTCAATGATTCAATTATTACAACCTTTTGTAATAAGACGATTTTCTATATACAAGGTGTGCCAGAAAGGACTTGATTCACTTTCAATGCCGTTGTATTTAAAATCTTTGAGGTTTGTTGTTGTTTTTCAAATAGACACAATCTGGAATTAATACTCTTTAATTTACATTTTAAATCATACAAATTGACCAAGCTAATCTCAACTTATCTTTATTTTAGTAAAATCAATTCTTTCCACAAAGTCCATACACACGATATAGAAATATTACATTATTCAAACAAACTATGCGGCAGGCAAACCATTCCTCCATGATCGTTTTCTGATGTTCTTCTCACTGGATCAATGCACCAGACTGCTCTGGGTGTTGGTCTCCTCGGAGCATTTTGAAAAACTGGCATTGCCTTATTTCCAATTAGAAATGTGTTTTCCAAAAATCTTTAGTCATGAGTTCGGGTTGCTCATTAGTAAACTGTGAAAAGGCCAAGTTGAACAGCTCTGCTAAGGACTTGTCCAAATCTATCAAATTAGGCGTCAACCATGATTATCATTCTCAGTTAAACAAACAAACAAAAACTTGACCTAAGTACTATTTTCTTATGATGCTTCTTCTCACGCATGATCATAATAAAAATAATAATAATGGAGGGTTCTTATTAGGCGCACACTCATCAAAAGATCTCAATGCGCACAAACAAAGAAAACAAACAAGTTACATCTGCGAATCCAGAAAAGCCTGACGAAAAAGGTAAGTTTTAAGATTTTTTTTAAACTGAGGAAGAGGATGAATGTTACGGAGGCTGTTAGGAAGCGAATTCCAAACAGCCGGGACAGCAAAATGAAAGGAGCGTTCACCAGCTGACTTTAGATTAACACGAGGAGATTTCAAAAGTCTTTCAGTAGAAGATCGAAGTGATCGAGCAGGTTCATAAGTGCAGAGCGTAGCAGACAGGTAAGATGGCAAAGTTCCTTCAAAGTGCCGAAAAGCAAGAACAGCTAACTTGTACTGGATACGGTATTCTAAAGTCAGCCAGTGAAGCTCCTTTATGACAGGGGTGATATGATCATACTTTCTCTTTTTCATGATCAAGCGAGCCGCACAATTTTGTATTCTTTGGAGTCTGTTAAGTTGATCAGTGGTGATGCCGGTCAATGATGAATTGCAGAAATCAAGGCGGGATGTTACAACAGAATTGATTAGACAGGATGTAGCTCTATCAGACAGATATGATCGAATACAACCAATACGTCTTAAAGACAGAAATGCCAAACGGCAAACATCACTGATGTGACTGGACATGGATAGCGTTTGATCCCAGCCGCACCCCAAGATACTTAACAGACTCCTGTATTTGAACATCAGAATCTAAAATTTCGATTGAACTGGTAGCGACTTGCTTTACACGAGAAGCGGTGCCCACGATCAAAACCTCAGTCTTTTCACTATTCAACATTAACTTATTACTGTCCATCCAATGCGAAATATCAACTATACACTTTTGAATTGCCATTTTAGTTAAATCAAACTGCTCAGGTGGTCCACCTTGAAATACAACGGTATCATCGGCATACTTATGGAAGGAACAATTATGTAAGTTGATGACATCTGAAAGAGATTGGGAGTATAACGTGAACAACAGTAAACCCAATACAGAGCCTTGAGGAACTCCATATAAAAGTGGGCGCTGATTTGATGTGTTGCCATTAATAATAACAGATTGATGTCTTTGCGAAATATATGAAGAAAACCATTTGAGGACATTACCACTGATACCGAACGTAGTTTCAAGGCGTGTAAGCAGTATAAAATGGTCAAGCGTATCAAACGCAGCACTGAGGTCAAGGAGGGCGACGAGCGAGACTAAATTCTCGTCAGAGCTTGAGAGCAAGTTGTCCATGACACTCAGTACTGCGGTTTCTACGCTGTGACCCTTTCTATAAGCACTCTGATTATCTTCCAGTAAGTTATTGTCAAAAAGATGCTGCTGTAGTTGTTGAAGAACCACTCTCTCAAGAAGAGATAAACGGAAGGTTGGATACTGGTCTGAAATTCTTAAGATTGTTTAAGTCAAGTCCATGTTTTTTTCAGGAGAGGGACTACGACAGCCTCTTTAAGCTTAGATGGAACAGTACCTGAAAGAAGGGACTCATTGACAATACGAGTTATCAGAGGAACTAGACTCTCGGCACATTGTTTGACAAGCTCAGTCGGAAGTGGGTCCAAGATGCAACTTTTATTGGACATTTTTTTCATAAGAACTAATATATCATCTTCACAAATAGGAGAAACATAATCAAACACATGACCATTATAAATGGCAAAGGATGGAGGCTGACTAGGCCGAGAATCTAATTTCTCTCTGAGACCAGTTATTTTGTCCGAGAAAAATTGGCAAAACTTGTCTGGTAATTCATCAACAGGAATGTTAGATGGAAGTGCAGAAGATTTTGATTTGCCCAGGAGCTCATTTGACACTCTGAAAAGTTGTGTTGTGGAAAACCCGTTAGAGTCAATTTTACTCATATAATACTCTTTCTTAGCGGCAAAAATATATTTGGAAGTGTCATTTCTTGCGTTAATGTACGCCTCCTTGTGAACAGACAGTTTTGTTTTGCGCCACAGTCGTTCAACACGTCGTCGTCTACGTCGCGAATTCCTAATTTCAGTGGTCAGCCAGGGGGCGGATGGTCTGTCCTTAACACTCCTAGTGACCAACGGGGCATGCTGATTGAGAGTCTGTTCTAGGGAATTATTATATATGCCAATAAGGCCATCGACAGTAGAGCTATTTATGTTAAGTAACCGCGCAGACAAGTCCGTTTTCAATTGATCTTTATCAATTGCCCGCAGATTACAAGAAGTTTAACAGGAGCAGGTTTTGAAATAGTAATCTGTCCAAATATAGCAAAATGATCTGATATCCCCGGATAAATATGTACATCCTCGAAGGTCATAAGTGAATTTTCATTTCTTACAACGACCCAATCAAGAATGTGATTCCTAATATGGGTGGGTTTATCAACAAGTTGAGACTTGAGAGGGTTGGAAATCAGATATTACACAGCGTTGATGCGTTTCATACAAGATTCATTTGGGTCATCATAGTGCAGATTAAAGTCACCAAGGAATGATACATTACTCTTTGAATCCGTGTATGAAGAAAGCATATTGACAAAATCGCACATAAAACCAGGAAAAGTAACATTGTTTTTCTTATTATGATGAATTCTATATAAGCATATGTATGTCACAGAAAGTTTGTTAACACAAAACTTCATTTCAACACTTTCAAAGGAAGAGTAATTCAACGGAGTGAATTTTAAATATCTGGAAAGGTTGGATCTAATGATGAAAGCAATTCCACCTCCTTTTTTCCCACGGCGTGGAAAAAAGTAAGACTTGTAACCATGAGGGGTCATTGCACTTTCATAGGCTTCATCACCTTCAGCGTATAGCCAAGTTTCCGTTAACATCAGTATATCGAGATCATTATCAAGGACAATTTCAGAAATGTCAGTAGCAACTTGAGGACTTGATTGAGTCTTAAGACACATCCATTTCAGATGATCACGATTAATTATTTCCATGGGTTTACCCTTTTGCGGTAGTAACGTTTACGTGGTAGTCCAGTCCCGATTTCCAACGATCGAAGCGTGGAAATCAAATCTTTGGTCAAGCGTGCAGGTTGAATGGCCATTAATTGATCGCGACTATATGATATTCGTTGATCACACGGCCTTGGTTCAGCTTGCTGTACTGGCATGTATAATGGCGTATGCAGTATAGGTATGCATCGCAAAGAAAATAACATTGCCAGAACCAAGAGATGATATCGTGCCACAGCCAAAAAAGATGACCAGGAGATGAAGAACGCCATTGCAAACCATATGTCAAAAATTCACAGAATAACACAAAGTACAAACACCAAAGTTAGACGTAAACAGGCGGAGCATCGGACCACTCAAACCTCGCGGCAAGCGACCCAATGAACGAAAAAAAAATATTAACGCGTAGATGATTTCAAATTACTATTCTTTGCAAGAATTTAAAAGAACACATCCTCAGCATGTTTATATAGAAATAGTGCAATTTTACGTCTTTCTATATCTGCTGAGATAATGGAAAGAAATGAAAAACACAAAATTTGCTATAATGAAGGTTATCAGGATAAGTTTGGTAATTTTTATGACTTTTAAGCAAAATGTCTTTACTACAGATTGTGCCTATTTGAAAAATATTTTTCAAAGGTTTATATAAAATGGAGAAATAAGGTATTGAAAGTGAACCAAGTTCTTTCTGGTACATCTTGTATGTAAAGACATTACATGTACTTAATTTTAGAGTTTGAAGAATCAAGTACGTGATTTGAAACCTAATCGTAGGGAATAATGTGCCTTAACTTTGCGGATCAAGGGATACAGTCCTTCCTTGACAAGGTTTTCGCCCGAATTAAAACGCCATTATTGAACTGATGAAACATGCTGAATCTGGAATTATCTTTATAATTGGTTTCTATATATTTGATGGTTCACCCCGAAATGGGGGGAACTTTGCCCTTCTTTACTAAAAAAAACCCCGCATAGGTGAGACAGAGTTCTTTTTGGGGGGCCTAAGCTTTAAAATGATACCTTGCATGTTGAAATTGATCAAGGCGATCAAATTTTATAATAAAAAATCTGCTGAAAATTCTTATTATTTTCTCTATTTTTTGGTGCCTGTTTTCACCAGTTTATTGAAATGTGCTCCGTCGCAAAGTATCCCTTTTCGGGGTGAGTCATCACATATGGCAGCTTAAGATCCTTTTCATAAATTAATATACTAGCATATGTGTGTTGCTCCGGCAAAAATGGCGAAAAATCGTGAAAAAACAGTTTGAATCAAAAAATGGTGAAAAGGTCAATGTTGGTTTTTCGACATAAAACGAATACATGCATAAGCCTTTGACTGTACCTCGAGTTTCGAAGGTCAGTTATACCGGGAAGTGAAATCATTCACAGTAAATTGATCACATTTTGCTATTATGCACTATACTAATCAACTTTAAAATTAGTTTGTGGCTATTTTTATTACAAAATTTTCAGCGGACTGCCTTTGATATTGATCTCTAACCAGAAAATTAAGAAAGAAAGTGGGACTTATTACATATAATTCAAAAGCTGAAATTATAGAGAGATAATCGATTTTGAATGTCGTGACTTTCCGCTCATTATGCCGGAGCACCCCTCATATACCTATGTTGTTCATCGCAAACGAGCCGTTAATGTAGCAAACTTCATTACGTTACAGGTGAAAATACGTATCAAGGTCGTTGTTTGCCGCAATTGATTTTTGACAGATACACAATCCTTGTACTTACTTCAAAACATTTCAAGAAAAACGATCGAAAATATGAAATACATCTGTATATTTTGAAGACAATCAACACATAAGCTTACTGATTCTTACACAGTTATCTTTACATTTTACTCCCTGATAATCTTTGACTTATCATAACTAGACTTGTGGAAATCAAGGGAATTAAGTGTCATTTTAATCCTTATAACTTTCAATGATTCAATATTTATCATTACAACCTTTTTGACAAGACGATTTTCTATATACAAGGATGAAGAGTGAAAATAACAAGAGGCTGCATTTTCGGCTGGTTTGAGATAGACATATGGCAGCTTAAGATCCTATTTATAAATAAACATACTACATGTAGCTTAGTAAAAATTTAAATGTTTCAAGGTTTATATTCATTTAAATATTTTCGGTATTGGGGAGTCCACAAGGACATACTTTTTTTTTTTGCAAAACCTCAAAATAACCATTTGCTTTCAGTTTTATTTTCGTTATCGTTGTTATGGCTGCTGCTGTTTTTAGATGATTGGTGTAACAGTGTCCTTCTTGAGCACAGATCCAGTAAAAACAACTTTCAGAAAGAACCTTGTAACATTTTTGGAAAACTGTCTTCGACATTTAACTATTTAAGCTACCATTTTAAACCGGTTCAGGTAATTTGTAACTATTGTGATTTTTCTAAGTTGAAATCTAAGCACATGGGCCATTTAAAGTTGTAAGGAAATATTTACCAGTATTGAATCTAACCATAATTCCATTTTATATCAATGTTTGAGCAAAAAACATACTATAGGAGCTTCAAAATTACACAGTCATGCGACAATCCAATTGGGGTATGAAAATACAACACGCGTAATACCTCAATGTTTGACGTCACCAGCATTTCGAATCCCATCGATATACGGACGTAATGTTTGGTCATGTAACTTGCAACCAATTCAATGGGCTACTGTATATAAAAACATGGAGCCCAAACAATTGTCTTGAGAGAGTTACAAAACCCAACTAAACATACGATAAAGCAAAGCTGGGTATCAGCACCCATCCGACAGCCAATGGCGGGTGATTTTTTTGGAGTCAGAAGATAAAAATCTAAAAGACTCGATCATAACGAAGTCTTAAATAGGTTATTGGAAGGCTTACTAAAATATTCACTGAATATTCTTTATTGTAAAAAGAATCATTGAAACTTTACTTTTGCGGGCAACAGCCATGGTTACAATGACCTTATCATCATGATCATATATCTTGTACACACAGCATCATTACAATAGCCGTCTCTTTTGAAATCAAAAAAGGAAATAAGGTGCTTGTAATCAGTGCGAAACCAAAAAACAGAATCACCCCAGAGAGTAACCTTTCCATATTGTAGCAAACAGTATTATGTTTTTCCCATTTGTAGTTACTTGACATTACAATTCAGTGTGCGACCTTACATTCACCAACAACCTTCAAAACAAAGCCTGAAGCCATGCGATATATTTTTCTCCATTCCTTGCTTGTATAACATATTACTTATTTAGTCTAATATAGCAGACAACAGCATTACGTCAATGTTGGTATTTTCCTTTAAAGTCTGTTACAAAGCTAGGTTTTACTTTCAATAAAGAAATAATATGCTGAACCAAGTAGAGGTATGTGCCTCCTGTTATAATATAATTACACCAAAATACCAAAGTTATATTTGAGTGTGTATATGCGTGTTTGTCTTTTATTTTTTATTTATTTATTTTGTTGCTTTTGTTGTTGCTGTTGGTTCGAAGACCCTAAAGGAATATAATATACAGACTAATAAATGGGTTTAAATATTTATACGGTACTTTTCGACTTAAACATCTGGTTTATGTACAAACAATTAATTATATAGCATAAACGACGTATAAATATTTTTTTTATCGTTTCAAATTAAGAAAGATATCGTCAAACCTACAATAGTGCATCAGAAATCAATTGCATGTTCAAAAAGGATTTCCCTGCTGATTTTATGTCATTACTTTCTAAAATATGAACATATTTTAAAAAGTTTTGTCAGAAAATAATCTTAAATGATTTAGATGCCATTTCAACAAGAGCATGATCCATGGATGCAAGTGGGTTGACCTAACTTACAGCTTAAGGTTAAGATTACTTGTTGATTTACCTGCTTATCATAATTAGGCCTACGTTAATTAAATTGTTGTACGCGTATAATTAACTGAATTTAGATATTTATTTTCACCTGCGTACATCCGTCGCTCTAACCACTCGACCTCAGGAGGCAGCTGATAGATTTGGTGAAATTTCGTTAATTTCTATCACACTTAGAAAGCCAGAATCAAACATGAAAAGGAAAAATCAATTTTGATCCGAACGCAGAATGAATAAAAGTTAATCCTTTTTCGGTTCAAAGTGGACATGAAATACGGATTATAAATTTGATCTTAAAAATTGAATTTAAAACATTCCCGTAACAGGTTGATTAGAATGGTTCAGACTCCATGAAAGTTGAAACAGTAAAAGCAATTAAACAATCTGACATTAAAGCAATGTCAGTTCTTTACAATTTTTCTCGGTTTGGTTAAGGAATATTCTGAATAATGGAAATACTTCCAAACATGCATCAGCAATTACCTTATTTTCGTTGTCACACCTTCTAGCAACTCGCCATACAGAAAAGTGGTCAGACCATTTTCCTTTGCATATTACTACATATGAAGACATCGTATCAGGGGCGTCGGAACCGTGTGCCTGCATCGTATCATCATATCTGCAATTTGACGGAAATTGCTTTTAACTGTACATAGTGAGTCCAAACAATGTGCAGGTGATGAGAACTTTGTTTGACAGTAAGAAAACATCCGCGGGAAAATACATAGGACAAGGTTCAAGATCTGACCCCAATTTTACTGCCAAAAGTGTGACAACATTATTAAAGGGTGAAATGTCAGAAAGAACAAATGTCTGCAGTTTCTGATTATGCAATCTATGATCTCATATTCTGGGTGTTTTTTTTAAATCATTTTTGAAAAAAATGGTGTCTAAGCTGTTTTGCAATTGAGCTCTTCATTCTAATTCATTTAAGTATATTATATTTTTTCTTCCTAAATTGACTTTGTTATTAAAG
>JXSR01S007659.1:55662-68056 GCA_000969725.1 Ophiothrix spiculata
AAAGCCAATCAGCCATCACTCAATAAAGACGGGGGCCGACAAAAACTTTCAGGAGTCTACGAGGCTGTTATTAGGTCAAAGGTAAAACATACTGATTCCTAATACAGTCGACCAACAGCAATCATTTCATGTTTTCATTTTATTTCCATTTCATTTATTTGTTTTATCTCATCATACACAAGATAATACATATAAAGTATGTAAGTAAATATAAAAATACAATGTGTAATTTTGAATATAAAATACATTTGAGAAAAATATTATATAAGACGATTCATACAAGTGTTTGAGAGACATGTATGCCTCCGAAAACGCTAGGCGTGTCGACGGAGGCACCCACTTTACAAAATTAGAACATATTGTAATTGATATAACTGGAATCAAACTGTAAGTTGCATACATTGAGGTAGACAGAATTACAGAGAAAGCTAAACAAAACAAAAACAAAACAAACACATAAAGCAACCTTTAAAAAAAACCGCAATGAATAGAGAAGCATAAATCAAATACATGTATACATGCTTGAGGGTGGTTGGTTACACAGCCGTGTGCTGTATGTAGTATATTAAGGTATCAGAAAATGAGGGTGCAGGACAAACAAGGGTATCACGTGACTGGAGCGTACTCGTTATTTATGGATTCGAGGCTGTATTGACCGATAATGTGTTTCTTAAGAATGTTTTTAAAAGAGGTGAGGGAACGAGCAGTTTTGATTGTCTTATTTAATGTATTCCATACCACGGGTCATAGCATTGGGTATTAATAGTATTAGCCGCAAGCAAAGATCTAGTTGGCTCAATATGGAAATCAAGGGCTTGTCTCGTGCTATAGTCATGAATGTCGGCCTTGGTGGCAAAGGTATTATTTGGGAGATCATGCTGAAGTAAATTAAAATTGTGCCGATACATATGGGTAGCAAGCTGATATGTATAGATATCACGAACTTTGAGTTTTCTAATGCTATGAATGCTTATATTAATTAAAGCCGTGGTATTCATCTTTACATAATGCCAACTCTGGTTAAGACATACATGTCATTCGTGTTTTTATGTATGTTTGACAAAGAGTTCCAATGAATTATGGAACAAATTGTCTGCTTCTTTGTGATGAGAGGAACATGTTTGCATGGTTTTGAACAAGATTTGACCAACTTAGAAATTTCACCCCTTATTTAGGCGGCCATTTTGTTTTAAGCACATTTACCAACTTGACAAGCTTACATTTTCCTACATTTTGAATATGTGGTTTGGGAGGTCATCAACCGTTAATTTCATCCAAACAATCTTGTGTTGTAATTTTGTCTACCTCAAATGAACAGATTTACTAGCCTATTTGGTCTCATTTTGAAGAGGAGATTATAGTGATTCTTAGTTAAAGTTAATCTCCCTATTGTAAGATGCTCACTGGTCAGTTAATCCTGCTAGTCTTAGGTGATATTTTGACCTCAGGGAGACACAATGAAAAAACCCATCAGAAGTCATGCTGCATCATTAAACTATTAAAAATTAGAATATTTTTGGACAAAATTGTTTGAATAACTCAGTCAATAGTATTGAAAACATATGTGAATATCGTTTTTAATAATGTTTACTTTTACTGATTTCAGACTGTAAGAAATATACTTACAAGAGTGTCACCTCTGATTTTCAATATTCAACGTCATGTAACACAAATGTAGCCCGGTTTGTGGCGCACTACCATATGGTTATAAAAACTATACTTGATAAACGTTACGTGCATGATCGTGGAAGTAGGTGCGAAACTAAAAACAGATCATATGAACCACGCTGACTCAAACAGACTTATCAAACGGTGTACTTGTTGTCCTTAATACGTGAGAATAATTGAACTGCGTTTAATTGCTGATTCAATACACATGAAATGTGTATGGGTAATATTATAACACGGAATTTGTTAAGTTGATGGTATTTCTTGGGTAACGATTAGCAATTGATAATTTTGGAGATTTTGATTATAGATGTTAGTGATACATTATTTATAAGTCAATGTCATGGTCCAGGACTAAATGGTTCAATCATTCAGTAGTATTTTAAGTCTAAATGGGTTTGGTCATCAAAGTGGACCATGAAGTATTGGGCCATCAGAAGAGCTAAATGCAATCATCAGTATCAATAATTCAATTATTACAACCTTTTGTAATAAGACGATTTTCTATATACAAGGTGTGCCAGAAAGGATTTGAATTACTTTCAATGCCTTTGTATTAAAATCTTTGAGGTTTGTTGTTATTTTTTTCAAATAGACACAATCTGGAATTATAACTCTTTAATTTACATTTTAAATCATAAAAATTGACAAAGCTAATCTCAACTTATCTTCATTTTAGTAAAATCAATTCTTTCCACAAAGTCCATACACATGATATAGAAGTATTACATTATTCAAACAAACTATGCGGCAAACCATTCCTCCATGATCGTTTTCTGATGTTCTTCTCACTGGATCAATGCACCAGACTGCTCTGGGTGTTGGTCTCCTCGGAGCATTTTGAAAAACTGGCATTGCCTTATTTCCAATTAGATATGTGTTTTTCAAAAATCTTTAGTCATGAGTTCGCGCTGCTCATTAGTAAACTGTGAAAAAGCCAAGTTGAACAGCTCTTCTAAGGACTTGTCCAAATCTATCAAATTAGGCTTCAACCATGATTATCATTCTCAGTTAAACAAACAAACAAAAACTTGACCTAAGTACAATTTTCCTGTGATGCTTCTTCTCAGGCATTTTCATATAAACGCGTAGATGATTTTAAATTATTATTCTTTGCAAGAATTTAAAAGAACACATCTTCAGCATGTTTATATAGAAATAGTGCAATTTTACGTCTTTCTATATCTGCTGAGATAATGGAAAGAAATGAAAAACACAAAATTTGCTATAATGAAGGTTCTCAGGATAATTTTGGTCATTTTTTATGACTTTTAAGCAAAATGTCTTTATTACAGATTGTGCCTATTTGAAAAATATTTTTCAAAGGTTTATATAAAATGGAGAAATAAGGTATTGAAAGTGAACCAAGTTCTTTCTGGTACACCTTGTATGTAAAGACATTACATGTACTGTATGTAAAGACATTACATGTACTTAATTTTGGAGTTTGAAGAATCCAGTACGTAATTTGAAACCTAATCGTGGGGAATAATGTGCCTTAACTTTGCGGATCAAGGGATACAGTCCTTCCTTGACAAGGTTTTCGCCCGAATTAAAACGCCATTATTGAACTGATGAAACATGCTGGATCTGGAATGATCTTTATAATTGGTTTCTATATATGTGATGATTCACCCCGAAATGAGGGGAACTTTGCAGATGATATCAATTTTGATTTTATTATTTCATCTGTTAAAGCATTGTCTAAGGCCAAAGAAAAAAATAGTCTGTCTCAGCTTCCCGCGCGCATAGCTTTTAAAAATCCAAATATTTTTTTTAAAGGTTTTTGAGAGATTTTAATTTTTTTTCATCTTTTTTCCTTCTACTGGAAAAAAAAGTAAAATAAACGGCCACGAAGCGGCCGTGAAAAAAAATAGTGGCCGGAAAAAAAAATTCCGCATCCGCGTTGCCCTTTTTTACTAAAAAAAACCCGCATAGCTGAGACAGAGTTCTTTTTTGGGGGGTCTAAGCTTTAAAATGATACCTTGCATAGTTGAAATTGATCAAGGCGATCAAATTTTATAATAAACAATCTGCTGAAAATTCTTATTATTTTCTCTATTTTTTGCCGCCTGTTTTTACCAGTTTCTTGAAATGTGCTCCGTCGCAAAGTATCCCTTTTCGGGTTGAGTCATCACATATGGCAGCTTAAGATCCTTTTCATAAATTAATATACTAGCATATGTGTGTTGCTCCGGCAAAAATGGCGGAAAGTCGTGAATGAACAGTTTGAATCAAAAAATGGTGAAAAGGTCAATGTTGGTTTTTCGACATTAAACGAATATATGCATAAGCCTTTGACTGTACCTCGAGTTTCGAAGGTCAGTTATACCGGGAAGTGAAATCATTCACAGTAAATTGATCACTTTTTGCTATTATGCACTATACTAATCAACTTTAAAATTAGTTTGTGGCTATTTTTACTACAAAATTTTCAGTGGATCTCTAACCAGAAAATTAAGAAGGAAAGTGGGACTTATTACATATAATTCAAAAGCTGAAATTATAGAGAGATAATCGATTTTGAATGTCGTGACTTTCCGCTCATTTTGCCGGAGCACCCCTCATATTATATACCTATGCTGTTCATCGCAAACGAGCCGCTAATGTAGCAAACTTCATTACGTTATAGGTGAAAATACGTATCAAGGTCGTTGTTTGCCGCAATTGATTTTTGACAGATACACAATCCTTGTACTTACTTCAAAACATTTCAAGAAAAACGATCGAAAATATGAAATACAGGGTGTCTCACAAAAAACTTTTATTTTGAGAGAACAGAGCCCAATGGTGAGCAAACGTGACAATAAAATTATAGAGTAGACCATTGGCTTTTACAGAATTTTTTATTTGTTTAATTTGGATCTCTGAATCAAAAGTTATTGCACATTTTGTAAAGACCAGACAAATTTTGGTTAGTTGCTTGCAGAATTCTCTTCATTTCAAGTTTGTATTTCTTTAGCTGGAAGTCTAAACTTACAAATCGGGCTTTTTTAAATTCTCCATATCTGGAATGGTAAAATGAAACGGGGCAAAAAGCATGTTGTAGAGTAATTACTCTACTTTTAAAATTACTATGATTTAATCTTTTGGCAACCATTTTTTTTTTTTTTTTTTGCTCGTTGCATTAATATTGGGACAAGCTGTACATCTGTATATTTTGAAGACAATCAACACATAGGCTTACTGATTCTTACACAGTTATCTCAGTTTACATTTAACTCCCTGATAATCTTTGACTTATCATAACTAGACTTGTGGAAATCAAGGGAATTAAGTGTCATTTTAATCCTTATAACTTTCACTGATTCAATTATTACAACCTTTTTGATAAGACGATTTTCTATATACAAGGATGAAAAGTGAAAATAACAAGAGGCTGTATTTTCGGCTGGGTTGAGATAGACATATGGCAGCTTAAGATCCTATTTATAAATTAACATACGGTACTGCATGTAGCTTAGTAAAAACTTAAATGTTTTAAGGTTTATATTCATTTAAATATTTTCAGTATTTGGGAGTCCACAAGGACATACTGGGTTGTTTTTTTTGCAAAACCTCAAAATTACCATTTGCTTTCAGTTCTAGTTTTATTTTTGTTATCTTTGTTATTGCTGCTGCTGTTTTTAGATGATTGGTGTAACAGTGTCCTTCGTGAGCAGAGATCCAGTAAAAATCAAGTTTCAGAAAGAACCTTGTAACATTTTTGGAAAACTGTCTCAGGCATTTAACTATTTAAGCTACCATTTTAAACCGGTTCAGGTAATTTGTTACTGTTGTGATTTTTCTAAGTTGAAATATAAGCACATGGGCCATTTAAAGTTGTAAGGAAATATTTACCAGTAATGAATTTAACCATAATTCCATTTTATATCAATGTCTGAGCAAAAAACATACTATAGGAGCTTCAAAATTACACAGTCATGCGACAATTTAATTGGGGTATGAAAATACAACACGCGTAATACCTCAATGTTTGACGTCACCAGCATTTCGAATCCCATCTATATACGGACGTAATGTTTGGTCATGTAACTTGCAACCAATTCAATGGGCTACTGTATATAAAAACATGGAGCCCAAACAATTGTCTTGAGAGAGTTACCAAACCCAACTAAACATACGATAAAGCAAAGCTGTGTATCAGCACCCATCCGACAGCCAATGGCGGGTGATTTTGGAGTCAGAAGATAAAAATCTAAAAGACTCAATCAAAACGAAGTCTTAAATAGGTTATTGGAAGGCTTACTAAAATATTCACTGAATATTCTTTATTGTAAAAAGAATAATTATAACTTAACTTTAGCGGGCAACAGCCATGGTTACAATGACCTTAACATCATGATTATATATCTTGTACACAAAGCATCACTACAATAGTCGTCTCTTTTGAAATAAAAAAAGGAAATAAGGTGCTTGTAATCAGTGCGAAACTAAAAAAACAGAATCACCCCAGAGAGTAACTTTTCCATATGTGTAGCAAACAGCTATATATGTTTTTCCCATTCGTAGTTACTTGACATTACAATCCAGTGTGCAACCTTACATTTCACCAACAACCTTCAAATCGTGTAGGGAAATCAAGTTTGTATTTACACTCAAAACAAAGCCTGAAGCCATGCGATATATTCATTCCTTGCTTGTATAACATATTACTTATTTGGTCTAATTTAGCAGACAATAACATTACGTCAATGTTGATATTTTCCTTTAAAGTCTGTTACAAAGCTAGGTTTTACTTTCAACAAAGAAGTAATATGCTGAACCAAGTACAGGTATCTTGTTATAATATAATTACACCAAAAATACCAAAGTTATATTTGAGTGTGTATATGCGTGATTGTCTTTTATTTATTATTTATTTATTTTGTTGCTTTTGTTGTTGTTGTTGTTGATGATTCGAAGACCCTAAAGGAATATAATATACAGACTAATAAATGGGTTAAAATATGTTTACGGTATTCTTTTCGCTACTTTTTGACTTAAACATCTCGTTTATGTACACAAAATTAATTATATAGCCTACACGACGTTCACATATTTTCTTCATCGTTTAAAATAAGATATCTGTATAGTGGTATTTTTCGCGCTACATTTATTTTCGCGCTTTTCGCGCAAAATGGGGTTAACGCGAAAATAAATGAACCGCGAAAAAAAATGTTTATATGTTGCAAATGGAATTCTATTCCCGGACAAAGTTCATTTGCGCGAAAATAAAAGCGCGCAAAACGTTCCAAAATTGGCTGAGCGCGAAAATTACTGAGCGCGGAAATATTGGAGTTTACAGTAGTGCATCAGAAATCAATCACATGTTCAAAAAGAATTTCCCTGCTGATTTCATGTCATTACTTTCACGAATATGAACATGTTTAGAAAGTTTTGTTAGAAAATTATCTTAACTGATTTAGATGCCATTCCAACAAGAGCATGATCCCTGGATGCAAGTGGGTTGACCTAACTTACAGCAATCATGAAATCTAAGGCATTAATTGAACTAGGAAAAAACTAATCGCTAATGGTAGATTCCTCAACATATCTTTTTACAATGAAAGACGTTGACTAAATTTGACAAAAAATTACTTGTTGATGTACCTGCTTATCATAATTTACGTTAATTAAATTGTTATACGCGTATTAAGGGCCCTGTCAACCCTTCGTTTTCTGAAATATTTTATGCTCTGTAACTCAGCAACGGATGATTAAATCAAAATAAAAGTATATGTTTTTAGAAGCGAATTTGCATACTGAACATGATGGACCAAAATGTGTCATTTTGGACCTAGGTCCAAAAATCAATTTTTTTTTTTGGCCCAAAATTTTACGGGAAAGCTAACTAAATTTTGCTTTGATGAAATTTTGAACCATTTTACTTTTTAGAATCTAGAAAGCAAAATCTAGGAACGCTTTTTTCAAATTTTTGATTTTTTTCTTAGTTTTTGAGATATTGTCAAAAATTGGTCAAAAAAATCTCAAAAATCCCACTTCTGACACAAATTTTGGTGTCAGCAGTGGGATTTTGACCTATTTTTGGCAATATTTCAAAAATGAAGAAAAAAATCAAAAATTTGAAAAAAGCGTTCCTAGATATTGCTTTCTAGATTCTAAAAAGTAAAGCAGTTCAAAATTTTACCAAAGCAAAGAGTAGTTAGCTTTCCCGTAAATTTTGGGGCCAAAAACATGATTTGTGGACTTTTTTGGACCTTAGGGCCAAAATTTCACATTTTTGTCCAAAATTGACTTGACCAGCGTCTTTAGTATGCAAATTCACATCTAGAAATGTATACTTTTATATGGATTTAATTATTACAGAGCAAAACCACTTTCTGAAAATGGAGGGTTGACAGGGCCCTTAACTGAATTTAGATATTTATTTTCACATGCGTACATTCATGATTACAAGACCATCGCTCTAACCGCTCGACCTCGAAAAGGCAGCTGATAGATTTGGTAACATTTTGTATTTATACATTACATGAGTGTCTCCCATATCCAGGAGTCCGGGTCTAATTGAACTACACGGAATAAGTGTATCGCAAATGTACAAGTACGTTCTACACGAATTAAATAGCAGCTAGGACACTCAGTCACATGGACGCTGTATTTCATTTTTTGGCTATCACACTTAGAAAGCCATTATCAAACATGAGAAAGAAAGGATTACTTTTGATTCGAGCGCAGAATAAAATATGAGTTAATCCTTTTCGGTTCAAAGTGGACAAGAAATACGGATTAAAAATTTGATCCTTAAATCAGATCAACAATGATCCCCGGAAACGATCCTGGAGAAAACTGGTCAAAACAATCCAAATTTAATCAAAAGTGACCCTTAAAGGATCAAAATAAAATGATTAAGAAACTGCTCGTTCTCTTTGATCCTGGTGCTCTTAGAGTGTGTTTTTCACTAATGATGATTGTCTGAAGCATTTCTCGACCTTCCTGTGACTACATTAGACAAAAGTAAATCAGCATTATTACCTCAGTATCTCCCTGAAATACAAGCTTGACTAATAAGGGACAGACACTCAAATAGTATGAGAACCCTAGAGAGTATACGCCTTACATACCAGAATACAGCTTATCGACAAATTGACATTCTCAATCTAATTTGCAACTTTAAATTATACAAATTCGAAACCGCGTAGGGAAATGAAATTTGTGTACGTACAACCAACCAGCAACTAGCTTCGATAATGTACAAAGTAACGCATCGTGTTCCAAGCTTAAACTCTTTTAGGAATACTTTGCGTTGCGTTGGTAAAATATTTGCATCATGGTTCATATAAACTGTACTTGCTACTGCATACATGACACACATTGGAGAAAACAACAAAAGTCCAAGCTTTTTAACACATTTGTGACCGTCCAGCCCGCATGAGCAGTAAATGCCAGAAACTTCATTTTGCGCTACAGGTGAATAAACATGTCAAGCTCATAATTTGCCGAAATTGATTTTTTGACAGATTCACAATCCTAGTGCTTACTACAAAATACCAGCAAAGTTATATAGGAAAGGTGAAATAAATTGGCATATTCTTAAGACGATCAACAGAAAATATAGGGCTTACTAATCTTTGAAAGCAATTATCTCAGTTATACGTTTTACTCCCTGACAACCTTTAACGGACCATAACTTGACCTCTGGAAATCGTGTGAAGTTCATTAAGGTGTTTTTTTAATTCTTAAAGCATGGTCTTAGCAAATGAGTAAAAAGTAAAATTGACAAGAGCTGGCATTTACTGCTGTTTTGAGCTGGACGGTCACATTTTGTTAATCAATTTGTTAACACTTTTCATTATCGACAAAATATAAAGAAAAATGGCCAAGTAACTTGACTTTTTCCGGTATCAAAATTATTGTTGGGCTTTCGGAGGCTATCGAATTAGCCATCGTCCAGTGACGGCAACATACGACTACCGACGAGATCAGCAGCTTTACGTCACTTGCCATTACCCCGTATTCGTCATAGTGTGAGCTTGCCTTTAAGGTCCTACTCACATCCCCGCAACACACTGTTGTTGACAACGATTACCAACGAAATTGTGACGACCTCTACACGAATACAGACTGCTACAAACGGTCATGAAAATGTCAAAGAACTTAGGGTTGCGGTGGCCAACGAAATCTCAACGACATCAAATCTTGTTCTATGTCACCCCAAAATTTTAAAACTTGTAGCTCTAAGCGACCGATAGTAACGACAATCTGCGGAGGTTAGAGGCTTGTGTCAACGTTAACTGACTTTAATTACAATGACCGGCGTAAAATTCAAAACTGCAATTCGTAGGTCTACGTTGCTTGTCGTTACCCCAAATACGTCACAGTGTAAACGCACCTTTAATCATCGTCGATGGCGACAGAAGATGTCACATCTTCTCTATAATGGGAAGTCTTCACAGAGATTGACGTCATTGTATGAAATATGATTACAGCAATATTTAGATTCAATAAAGCCAGCATTATTGGCTAAAACTATTTTGACAGCTATTGCGTTGTCCTTAAGGTCTAGATTGAGAACTAGTAGAAATTTAAGATTGCTATTTAAATTGTTTGTTTACTTTCATTTATTTTATAGCAAAAGCCAAGAACTGGTAATTTCTAAATGATTTTTAACATTTACTACCTTTACTGCACTTAGGCACAATAATGTACAAATGCATGTATTTGTTTTGGATTGAAAATAATATCATAAAATGATAAATGGAGCAGCAAAGAATGTTACGAACATCAGTCTATCTGTTACATTAACAGGCGCTTTAATAGAGGGTTTGCACGACGCGATACGCACCATACACGCAGACCGTTTTGACGCCATCTTGGTAGAGCGCGGACTAGTTTATGATGTGAACAAGACATCAAAATCGGCTGTAACTCGTGATTGACTTCAAATCATGACTTGAAAATTTAACCAAATAAATGTACTGTATATTCTTGTCATCATTAGTTGTGATCTGGTGTATTGATACTGCGGAAAGATTGTAATGTGACGGGACTTTTTGTTTGCCGGCCCACATGAAATTGGTTTTGTGAGTACGATGACGTCACGTGTAAACCCTCTATTAGAAAATCTTATAATTTAAATAATGTCGAACACACTCGCGTGAGATTTGAAGTTAATCTGAAATTGAAACAATTTATTAGGTTTCAATGTATAATTTTCAAAACAATGATACACAAGCACAATTTAAAACATTCCCCACTCCTAGAAATGACCGTATTTTTACGGTAGAAAACCGGTATTTTTTAACGGTGAATTCCCGTAAGAAAATATTTTCGGATGAAATGTAAATTTGACGTATTTTTACGGGATTTTACCGTAAATATGTGGAAAAAACGGGGAAGTTCCGTAAATTATTAGTAAAAAAGACAATTTGACACCACAGAAAATATATACTAAATATAAAGTATATTTGTAGTTATTGTACTAAGGCTGCATATTGTCCCTTGGTATGGCCAGTAAAATACTGTATAATAATTTACGGCAAAGTTGTAAATTTTACGGTAAAGTGTTGGCAACCGAATTGCCAGGGATTTTACCGTAAAATTTACGGGAAATTTCTAAAATACCGTAGAATAATTTACGGCAAGTTGTAAATTTAACGGTAAAGTGTTGGCAACCAAATTGCCAGTGATTTTACCGTAAAATTTACGGGAAATTTCGTAGAGTGCCGTAACAGGTTGACTAGAATGGTTCAGACGCCATGAAAGTTGAAACAGTAAAAGCAATCAAACAATCTGACATTAAAGCAATGTCAGTTCTTTAAAAGTGCTCTCAGTTTGGTTAAAGATTATTCTGAATAATGGAAATACTTCCAAACATCCATCAGCAATGACCTTATTTCTGTTAACATACCTTCTAGAAATTATACTCGCCATACAGAAAAGTGGTCAGACCAATTTCCTTTGCATCATAGGCGGCGGACCCGGTGGGGACGGGGGGGGACACGTCCCCCCCTAAATTTTACGAGGGGGGACGGACCCCCTCAAAAAATAAAGAAGAAAGAAAGAAAAGGAAAGGAAATTGAAATTTGTCCCTTTGTTTTGATAATATAAACGTTAAAAATCAAAAAAAAAAATTCAGATATTTTGTCAATTTCTATCAAAAATGTGCCATTTTTGCGCAAATTTCCAGATTTTTAATATAATTTTAGCTGAAATTAGCCGATTTGACAGATTTTTTTGCGCGCATTACAAAAAAACATAATTTTCCTCCGACCATTTTTGCTCAAAAAAGTCGTCCCCCCCTAAAATTTTTACCTTCCGCCGCCACTGCATATTGCATCATATGAAGACATCGTATCATCGTATCTGGCCTTGTGTCAGTAGGTGAGGTATGTAAAAGGGTGGAGGCGTTACAGTTTTAGGTAAAAATCAGGAGTATTTATACCATAATTTCAGATAGGAGTGGTCAATTGATTTGGTTTATAGACCATAACCTTGACAATTTATCCGGCTATAAGTCCCCATTCTTTCATATTCAAATATTCTTTACTTTTTGAAATAATTGCATTCAAATGGCGCTGTGTGGGGGTGCGAGGATCATATGGTTGTAGCAAGTATGTATGCATAATGCATACATACCTGCTACAACCATTGCATCAATGAGGCAACTATACGGTGCATTATAAGTATTGGCTATTACCTGTCGCTGTAGCTACTGAAGGGTTATTGTTTATGAACAAATGATAAATTAGTGATTATGAAAAGAAATTGTGGATGATTATGAAAA
>JXSR01S007660.1:28550-39560 GCA_000969725.1 Ophiothrix spiculata
CTGCTCACGTGACCTTGGGGGAATTATGTAACTGGTGATTTTTGGTTATGCATAAAGCATCAAATTTACCATAAAATTTACAAGACCGAACTCAGCTCTTTGAGTGAGTTATCAATAAAACGAGTTTTTGAGTTACCTTAGTAATCTTTTTGAGAAAAAGTAATTTTGTGCTAGTGTCAAAATATTACTTCGCTGGCTTAAGTTAGTATTATTGATTACGAGGTATGGTACATGTCCAACATATCATGAGATTAAATCCTAAAAATATTCTTTGTTTTGTTGGTATACCACGAGGATAAGTCAAAACTGGGACTATGGGGCGGGTTCGCCCACTACCACACGGGGCAAGTTGTAGTCTGTGTTACAGACCATTTTACTATGAACATGCTAACACACCACCCAGACACTAGAAACTCACAAGCACACCACCAATTTCACTAGTTTGCTCGCGAGCGCCGCTGGCCTCCGCTGCGGCCTAGTCTCGCGCCTTCGGCGCTCGATGTCAGTGACCAAAATAACAGAAATCTAGTCTTTGACAAAGACTAGGCAAGTTGGCCCTATGGCGAATTTGCCTAAGATGGTATAATATCCTACTCAGACTCAAGGACAATAACATTTATGACGTTTTAACACGATATTAATTCTAAACAAATTTATAGTTGCGTTTATATACCTCATATATAGATTCCTGTCCTCTGATTGGTTAAAAGTGAGGGCATGGATTTTACTAGGCCCGGGGCATATTTTTTACTAGGCCCGCTCAATACATTTTGCGCACAAAATACGGCGCGGTCAGCATTGAAAAGAGAAATATCGTAAATCATTATCGGTTCTTTAACCAACCAGATGACGAAAATCTATATATTCGGTATATAAAACGAATATTGACTGCTTTTTGTTCGGGGCATGGTTAAAATTATTTCCCCTCGGTGATCTCAAAACCATGAATATGCCCTCAGCTTTGTTTCGGGCATATTCATGGTTTTGAGATCACTTCGGGAAAATAATTTAAACCATGCCCCTCAAAGCAGTCAATATTTGTATAATAACAAGACGAAAGAAGCCTTTTACAAGACTGGCAGGAAATGTGGCATATATTGCATGCAAATAAAACTGTATGTCACAACGTACCTTTTTAAAAGATCGATATTGTATTAATTTATCATGGCATTTCATCCTAAAAGGACATTTTTGTATACATAACAATCCCGGCCGTGCTTCACTTTAACAAACATAATGTATGAAATGTGTCACGGTAAAATGAGTACGACTCTTTTTTTTGTAAATGGGGTCAACTTGCCCCACTGGGTGGGCCAACTCGCCCCGCATGCGGGGTAAGCGGTTAGAGCACGGGTCTCGTAATACAGAGGTTGCGGGTTCGATCCCCGGGCCAGGCGGTTTACGTCTCCTTGTTTCCTTGGGCAAGAAATTTTACTCTAATTGCTCCGTGGTTCGGATAGTCACGTTAAGCCGTTGGTCCCCTGTGCGAATGCTCCTTCTTGGGGCGCTGCATACAGTGTATACCTGGTGAGTCTAAGTTGGCCCTATTGACGACATTTTTGATTTTCTCTATTATTTAAAAACGATAAGCCGCAGAGTCCTAATATTTACGTAACACATAGTTCGGGTATATATCTATCTTGTGTAAAAAGGAAAATCTTCTAGACTTTCTCATGTCCGATTCAGGGACGTTCCAATGAAAAGGGGGCCAACCTGCCCCACCGTCCCCTATATACTGAAAATTTCACGTAATTCCGACCATTCGTTTCCAAGTTACAAGCTTTTCAGCATTTTGAAAAATCCCCATATAAGATACTGTGTTGTAATTTCTTAGTTAATATATATATATACCCCACAGCGTATCCATTTTAACTTAGAAATGGTTCAAAATTTGGTAAAACACTTATACTTTAGCTATAATTTATTCATATATGTTAATGTCCTCAAAACAGATTGAAAACACAAATATCAGAAGGGAATTATATTGATATTGAATGTTTGGTCATTATAGAAAACAAACATAATCATGACGATCACTCGTTGTTTGCTTCATTTGGGTCACACCACTTTCTGAAGAATCGCCCTGTTCATCAAAATTAGGGCCCGACCTCTTTGAAGTCAAGTGCCAAGGGGTGAGAGTGACTCACAATTACACCTTGCCAAAGGCAATCCGAACCAATTTCATTCAGTAAATTCCTTCCCATAATTAGTAACAATTGACCTGAACTTCCTATGTTCTCTTTAAAATATTTAGTAAGCTCTGATTCATGTACATTCAACTCAACAATTGCATTTTATACTTCTGAAAGTAATTGTTCAGTCAAATTTGGTATTAAATGCAGCGGTAATTTTCTAGACGTTTGCTCCTTTTAGTTTCAAACTTAGACAGTTTTTTATTCTATATGATTCATCCGGAATTCAATTCTAATAATCTTAGTTAACAATACAGCGGTTCAGTCAGTCAACACTCAGGTACGCATAAAAATTGGGTACAGATCGTCGTTTGGAGGGTGCTCATGAATATCCATGAGTCGGAGACACTAATTTAAAAAGACCTATAAACTCACCCAAATAGATAGTAATTCAAAATAATGTTACGTATGGGCCTAGATGTAAAATGATGTGAAAACATACTGAAATCAGAAATGATTGAAAGTTAAATTATGGTCACAATGTTAGTGCATATTCATATCATTTCTAAAGTGTTTTATTTTTATTGAGTGAGGTCAAATATGGTCTCTACGTTTACCCTAATTTCTTCAATTCTGGACTTAATATATTTTAGCCACTGGGTCAAAAAACAACAACACGAAAACACTTTTGTACACGTTCGCTGAAATTCTTGCGTTAATTTTGCGTAAGACACGCGTCAGGTAGGAGAATGTGACCCTTGGTCAAATTAAAGTCAAATCAAATTATACAGCTCCGCTGGTTATTGGAGTTCCGGTGTCAATCTATTAGCTCATGGCCTAGTGCAAATATAATTAAAAAAGATGAAAAGGTGTTTTTGTGTTTTGAAAAGTGATATGTCAGTGAAAAAAATATCAAAATCTAATTGCAATAAAAAAGAAAAAGGAAAAAAATAACAAAACTGTGAACAGATCGAGAATCGAACCCGGATTCCCGGACCGAAAAGTAACTTTCCGATAGCCCATGCTACTCAGTCAATGTAATTTTCAGTTGCAAAATTCAATACTCAAACAATTGTGATTGCGCAAGACCGATTTGTTTTACAATATTTACACCAAATAACATATTAGGGACATATTCTGTCAATTATAGTTATGTTTAGGTAACAATTTGCTCTTTTACAAAATAAATGGGCTATTCAGGATGGATCTGAAGAAAATCGATGCAAAATTGGTTTGCATACAGGCGCAAAGGTCATGCGCGTATAAACCAAACATGAGTCCACACCACTAATAGGTGTCCACTGATAGCAGACGACGCAATTACGACGCCATAACGTGACACACCGGTTGACCTAAAGCATCTCAAAAACTGTTAAAATGCAGCTTGAGTGCCGTATTTGTGGTCTAGATTTCTACTTTAGATGTGTCTTTATAAATATTGAAGAGAAACACTCCGTTTTTCCCAAACATGTGTAGATATTTGGTGATTTGCCCATGACTTTAGGATCGCAAAATGATCCTAGAAGTACCGGCCGTCCGTAACTAGCCTCGACTCGAGGCTGACTTGGCCGGAGACGGTAAAATATTTTCTTTCTTCTTCTTTCTCTTTTCTATTATCCAAATTTCTTTTCGAATTTACTATATATAGTATCTACTTTTAAAATGACCATCAGTTTTCATCCTACATTCAAGCCATAATTTTATACCATATTGTGTTTAAAATTACCCTGATACCATTCAAGATAAGCCACTATTAAAAATCCTGTTTTATATTATTTCCTGACTCTCCTATATTTTATCTTATCCTCCCTATGATTTTTCCACTTAACAACTCATCCAGAAAGAGTTGGAATACTAGTATATAAGGGAATTTCAATATATGCAGTTATAATAGAGAAAGAAATGATATCAGGGTAGTTTTAAAACCCAATATTATTATGGCTTGGAGGGGAGGTTTGTCATGTTTCCAGAGGTGTTTGGTCATGAATGTTTGAGATTTATTTAGCTGTACTTACTGGACTAGTGTTATTATAAATCCAGTGTTTTAAAGTGTTCCTTGCAAAGGTGTTTTTTTTTTTTAAATTAGGAAAGAAGGATAAAAAAGTAGGAAAAAAAAGGGGGGAAAAATGGCCATATTTTTATTACCTCTAGACCTATAAAGTAGAAAACAAAAAGAATGGATAAAAAAGGCCATATTTTTTTACCATCCCCAGACCTGTCAGCCTTGAATCAAGGCTAGTTCGTAACATGGTAAATCTTTGCGAAAGTCTAGCAAAAAAATGAGCAGCTGAACCCATAATTGAATGCATCTAAATTGATAGGAAATTTCATTTTATTTTAGAATATTAAAGGTTTTAATGCATTTTCACCTCCTGAATGTGAAATTTTGGGCCAAACATCATGGTATCTTTGCATATAAATAGGAATTCTAATTAGTGGTGTGACCCAAATGTCAACATGGTAAATTACGCCATACAGCTACAGACCCATTGATCTGAAAGGTTCTTCTTGTCGTACAATGATGTTGGCTGTTTATCAGGGTATTCAACGTGCAATTATAATGACCGATATCTTGTTCCTTTCGTACGTCTAATTGAACGGCATTTTTGTTGCTTTATTTACCAATTTCACAGGTCTTACAGGAAAGATATATTTTCAAATTTCATGTAAATATTTAGTGATCGGTAAAACAATCGGTAGGTAAGTAGATGTGACCTCATGATTTTAAATGCTTAAAATTTGCAATTTTGTTTAAAATGTAATAAAATGAAGATTTGTTTATTCCTAACAGTCAAACAAAAGCATGTTTTATTGGAAAAAATCTAAATACTTTCATCCACATCTCCATTTTTTATTTTTATTTGCATTAACCCCCTTGTGATCATAGGGGCTCGAAGTCCGAACTATCCGACAGGTCACGTCAAGAAAAAAAAAATATCGCGACCAAGTTTTTAAATATTGATCGCCAGATCGAAAAAATTAATTGCTCATTAAAAGCTCATTATAGCATAGGACCAATTAAGTGCAGACTGGTTCAGTTGACTATCTTGGTTGAAGTCAAGAACAAGTTTTATGGGCACAGAGGATCGCTCTAAAATGTCATCAAAGTGCAGTATTGTAACTGTTGGTAGAATTGCGCTGTTTTTGAAAAAAAAGGAACACTACCATTGAATGGGGAAATTTTGGCAAAAGACATATACTGAAACTTGCCATAACTTGACTTTGTTCCTTCAAAAGTAACTAGTGTATTTTGTAAGTTTCGAATCATTGTTCATGCATGCAATTACCCGTGTAATTGTTAGCAACTGTGCAGTGGTGGACCTTTTTGGTTCTTCTGTTTCGATAAAAAGAGAACAGGTACAGTAGTCCAGGAAAGATATTCAACTTTGATGCCTGACGTGGAACAAATTGCTAACAAGGGCTTTTTTCACAATACATTTCTTTAAGATGTACATAATGACATACTTAAAATCCGCGTTGCAGAAATATGTTTAATTTGCATAAATCCAAAATGGCAGCGATTTCATAGATTTGTGGTCATATCTTGAGATCGGAGATACGTAAATGTAAATATTAGTGTCTACAACTATGTTTCAAGGTCGGTGAACATTGATATCAGTTAGTACTTGCTTCAGACCTAATTTGCATATACAAAATGGCCGCCAAAGTTGATTACTCTTTTTTACCGCATTTTGAGATTTGACCACTCTTTTTACATTAAAAGGAATCTGCTCTATGCAGAAAAGTACATTTTCAACAAAGATTTACATAAGCATGTAACAACAAAAGAAATCAAGATTACTACTGATACCTAATCGGAAAATATGTTTTGTTTTAAATGTTTTTTGTTGATAAAATAAAATACATTTTGCATAATGTATCATTCAAATGACTATTAACAATTACAGTTAAGGAATATACCACATGTGCTTTTCAATTGTCTTCACTTTGTCAAAAAGCTTCCAAACAAATAAATAGTCACAATAGCTATTAAAATGACGTCCAAAATGGCCCAAAATGCAAAATTTGAATTTGAATTATTTATTATTGGGAAATGCTTAATATAGATCTGTAACAAATACATTTGAATTTAAATTTAATCATTCGAAAACTTCACAATGGCACCAACAATCAAGGTTTAAAATATTAGGATAGCATTAACAACATTTAATAGTTTAGATAAAGTATCAATGAGAAAATGACTGTGGATGTTACACAGGCAATGTTTTCTCCATAATGGTTTAAATTAGAATTGGCATCCAAAATAAAGCCTCAAACGGCAACAAAATTGCGTTTTTGCTCAAGAAAGAACTAGAGTGACATTAAGACAGCACTAAAACATATGATATTTAACATTTTAAAATGGGAAATGGCTTTAACGGTTACATCAGACACTACTATATTCAAAATAAATAGAAAGGTCATTAGCGCTAGGGATTTCTCAACTAAAATGGGTTGTAGTGACATTAAAACAAATTTAAACATTTACACCATCGATGGAACATAATAAATATATATATTTTGTTTCATTATCTTGTTCATTATTATAAGCTCAAACTGTCACAAAAAAAGAAACCTTCGGTGTTGTGTTATAAACAAAAAATGGTAACTGTGAGACATTGGAATATAATAAACGGAATATTGCTTAGATGGTTATATCAAAAACATTTGTTTACAAATTATGTCATTAACTTCTTTAAATTTAACGGGTTTTCTCAGAGATGCAATTGCTTACGACTGTGGTTTAACGATTTTTTCATAAATAGTAAAAAATGAAAAAAATGTTTCAATCCGTTTTGCGTGCGCAAATTTCAATAGACACTGAACGCATGCTTTACTAACGCGTTTGGATAATCACGCGCCGCATCGCTGCGTAATATATACGCTGGAAATTATGCAGACGCAGATGTGCCAACAAAGTAATCAAATTTTATTTAAAATTTTCTTGAAAACTAACGCGGTAACCATACTTTTTTATTTAATTATTTTGAAAAAGTACTTTAACATATGTAAAATATAGAAAATAAGATGGAGCATTTACTATTTTACAAGCACATAATGATTGACTTTTTGGAGCTTTCCCTGTACTTTGTATGGTAAATCGGGTGATTTTTGGGGCCAAAATATGTTCTTTTTGAAAAGCCTGTATCTCAAAAACGAGCATGACCTATATTTTTTTATATTAGAATCGTTATCACCACAAATAAATCTACCAAATACTAAATTTTAAAGAAAATAAATGGAGAATTTGCATCTCTGAGAAAACCCCTTAATATCACTCTAAACATTTTTTGTGAAATGAAGTCACATTTTTGGGTGCCATTTTGAATATAAAACATGTGAATGACATATTTTGATTAGAAATTGTGTTGTTGTAACACTCACAATACATTTATTGGTGAATGTTTTGCACATTTATAACTTAAAATTGAAATATCAGGGCTCTTGAAAAGTAAAAAAAGTACATGTATATTCTTTTAGCAATCATTTATGGTATTGTTAAAAGTATCAAACTGGCAGCCATTTTGATTCTATGCAAATTATATCAGGAACAAAAATTCATGTATTATAATAATGCTATCATTGATCTTAAAAACAGGCCAAGAAACCTTTTGCTCGTGAGTCCTTTAATCTCTAGATACTATTAGAATAACCCAAAAACTATCGGCCATTTTGAATTTATGCAAATAAGGTCATATGCAACCACTCAAGACTAATTATTATTGTTATATTTGCAATCACAGACCCTAATAACATACATCGACACCAAAATTTCTTTTCAGTGAGTCTTCAATCTCAAGATATGGCAAAAAACAGTAAAATGGAGGCCATTTTGTTTTTTTGCATAATTTTTTTTCCATACTTCCGCAATTATAATTTTAGCGGGTTTTTAGTATATCATTTTTGATACTGTAAAGAAATTGAAAATGAAGAAAAACCTTTGTTAGCCATTTGTTCCATGTCAAAAATCATTTTTCTTGGACTAAGAAATTCTTCTCGATTCTTGATTTACATTCATCGGTATAAAGCCTTTGAACTCATTCCCTATTTTCTATTTTCTGTGTCACAGCTATTGCTTACCTTGACGTCGACTTTGTCAACCTCCATCGCAGGATTGTCGTAGGCCTCCTCTGCCATCTTGGATACACCCTAGAGGTTTGTACTGGAGAGAGAAACAAATTCAGAAGATATATGACTGAGTATTTAAAGGAAGAACATTATGTAGAACACATAATTGATTACGGTGTAACATAAATATGGACATAATAGCTGTTTTGTTTACAGAGATGCTGAGAATATCTAGTTTTGTTTGTCTACGAAGTAGTTCTATTGATTTCATATTTAAATATATGGGTTATAACACGGAAACCACTCTATATGTCCTTGGAATATACCCCTACTTGTAGTGTTTAACAGTCTCCCCTTCACTTATTTGACAACTATATAGCTACCCGAAACTTCTTACAACAGTTAGGGCGAAACATTTGGTCGTGACGTAACCAAATATTTGCCATCGAACTTAAAGTATGAACGGGTAGCAAACATTTGGTCCAATGTATATGGCAATTCAATAGCATGTGCAATCTAGCGCGAAATTTTATTTGGTCTCAACTCGGTGTTGACGTTATTTTGTTTAGGGTCACTCGTCATTTTGACGTCACGACCAAATGTTTGGTAGCGAAAATTTTGTTTGGAGGCCGAGTATGTGTTCGGCCTTGAGATTGGTTTATGAACTTATAAGACGAATAAGGTATTGTATTTGAAAGCCAGTTTGAAAATTTCTGCATGCATATAATAATATGCAATTGGGCCCATAAGTGAAAGAGCACCTTTCAACCAAAAAGCATGATAAGAGCGAGGCGACGAGATTTCTTTTATACGGTATATTGTTATTTTGCAAAATCAAACGGGTGGTGGTGGTCGGTACCACCTACGCATATATGGTCATACTACTATTAAATGCTGATATTGGTGAAACATTATTTTTTCTTCCAAAATAATTAAGGCAGCGTCAGCATGGTCAGGTATTACTTTTAAATTTTTGGCTAAATTTCCTACCACACATCATGTTATTATAAAACGGCATAAATATTGTACAATATTAAATAAGCTTAATCACTTCATATATACTATATTTATAATAATTGCTAAAGCCATTTTGGTGGTTACGTGCTGCCTCTTGAGACGTGTCAACGTACATGTAGTCATGACAATTCCTTTATATCATCAAGCTATTTCCCAGAAAATGTTCAACAAAAGCAGCAAACTAATAAATCTAGAATTTTTTCTCAAGATAAGAAAAAATGTTTTAGGCAATTATTTTAGTAGTATGACGATACTTAAATCGCCATTCTGAAAATGACATAGCGCTGAAACTTACAGAATGTGTTGGAATAATTATTTCCCTGCTTTATAAACAAAAACCTGATTCTGTTGTTTGAAACTTTTATATGTAATGATTTTTTTCAGTTTTTCTCTTTATACTTTTTATTGGTTTATTGGCCGTACGGTACTTCAAGACGTCATAAATGCCCGGCATAAATGCACAACGCTTTAGAATCCACACCTCAAATTGATACCGCCCAGCACTACGCTTAACCCATACACTCTTAAAATTATTTTGCTCTTTGTTGAGTAAAAAGGTCACAGCTCATTGTTGAGTAAAATCTTACTCAACATTGAGTAAAATCTTACTCGGTTGAGTCAATATTACTCAACTTTGAGCGCATCTTACTCAATGTTGAGCAAAGTTTTCCCAACGTTGAGTAGGCTTTTACTCAACAAAATGAGCTGTGACCTTTGAGTAAATTTTTACTCAACAAGAGTGAAATAATTTTAAGAGTGTAGGGGAAGGGAGATAGTCAATCCTCATTTCCTATATAAAATAAAAACTCAATACGAAGGTCAAAAAAGAAAATCGGTTCAGATGAACTTTAATTTACAAATACAAACCAAGTTTGTAATGGGCCTTGTGTCGTGAGTTGGGACGAAACTGCGTTACACACTGAAGTAGATTGGAATTTGCATGTACTTTCTTTTTAGCGGTTAGCATTTCGTTTCCTGTGTTAAAGTCCCAGAAAATCGCATATCATTGTAAAGCTATGATTGTAAGGATCGTTGTCACACCACAAAAAAGTGGATATATACAGGGTGGAACAAATGTCATTTAGGGTGTAAATAAAAAAAATATGCGAAAATGGTAACATAATTGCTTCAACGATATCTTTATTACCTAATGTACAAGCTCGTAGCCATGGGGTACGGTGGGGGCGTCGCACCCCCTCCCCAATTTGACAATGTACAAAAAAGGTTCACAAAAAGTTCCTAAATGTCCACCAATAGAATACCTGCACCCCCAAAATTTGACAATGTAAGCCACGTGAAATTTCATTTAAACTTAAAAAATGAAAAGACGCATTCTTGCTAAGGCATGAAATTAGAATTCAAAGTTACTGTCCTTACACACAAAGAAAGGACTATAAGTATTTTTTTTAAAGTCTACGCAGGTGCGTAGACTTTAAAAAGATACTTATAGTGACACAAGGAGAGCATATTTTGATTAGATAAAGACAAGGATCCTCTCATGAATAAGTACAATCCCTGCATGCATTGCAGTTAATGTGAAGTTTGATTTATAGGCCTATGTATTTACTGTGGGGCAACTGACTTGACTACCTGTACAGCAAAGATCATTGGTAATTTGATATATTATCTGTTAAAAGCTGTTAAGGTCATCCTTTTTGAGGTGAGGCCCATTTGCGTTTCATCTCATTCACTTCATCCATACCTAACTCCTTCCTGGTAATCGTTGATTAGAGTTAATTAATACCTTTATTTGGCTAATATTTTCAATTGATTTTATAGGCTAATACATTAT
>JXSR01S007661.1:24444-41052 GCA_000969725.1 Ophiothrix spiculata
TTACCCATTTTTCTGACTATTCGGTAAAGCCAAGAACCTTACACACAAAGTTTGTTTGGTTTTTCTGGGACACATTATAACATATGATAGCCATTACAGATACAACTTTCTTGTACTCACATGACAAAGTTAGAGCGAATGTCTTTCATATTAATTTAATTTGGACGTTCAGACCAAGTGATATTGTTCTAATGAAGAGCCTTGTGCAAATTTCTGAGATTCTGAGATAAAAAGGCTACGATAAAATTACCATTTCTCTCATTTATATTAGCAAAACCATTTTTGATATCAAGTTACATCGCATTTTTGAATTTGCATCATCGGAGTAGAGTTGACTACAGCAGTACAATTGTGTACCGCCGTGGCAAAAGGGTCCAGTTGTCGACTCCTACATATTGCTCATTGTGGCATATCTGATGTAAACAAATACCATATATTAGATATGCTACAAGGAGCAACATGTACGAGCCGACAACTGGACCCTTTTGCCGCGGCGGTACACAATTGTGTTTTTGAACCAATTTTTTTTCACAAGTCGAATGTAACTGATGATTCAATGGCATAATTAATTGGAAAATGAGTAAATGATTTATGGGAAAACAATTCTATATGCAATTTTGGTGGTAATATAATCATCATCATCATCATCATAATCATCATCAATATATATATATAATATAGTAGACCATGTTAAATAAATTTCATGTTTCTCGTCCAGGTTTTGGAACAAATGGAGGAAGAAGTTTTATTATTATTCTTATCGGCAAGATTATTTACTACTTATTTAACAACATATTTGTCTGCATGCAAAATGAAAGATAAAAATGTTTTCTGTATTTTCTTGTGCGAGTTGGACTCATTTGGTAAACACAGAACCCGCCTGATATGGTTCATCATGCATTTTGCAAGACTGAGGAGTAGATTTTCACTTTTGTGAAGTATTTAGTTTTATATAACTGATACAAAGATTCTTGTCATTTGATTGGTTAACAGGCATTCATCATTTTGCACTCATTTGCAAAAATGCATTTTTTATTTTCCATTGCACTCGACCAATGCAAATGGAGAATAAAAATTGCACTCCGTTGACTCTATAGTATAAATAGACCTTTCAAGATATATGCCTTAGAAGTTAAATGCATCAAATGACAAGAATTATACATGAGTTATATAAAACAAATAATGAATGTTTGAATTCATGCAATTGAAAAAAATATTCTCAATCGATGAAAAATGAAATGTTTCATTTAACTCGGCTTTGCCTCGTTAAACGGAACATTGTAATGTTTTCATCTCATGAAAATATTCTTACCATTGCACTCATAACATTCATTATTTGTATAATATTTGAAATATTGCAAAATAAAGAAACTTGAAAAGGGAAGTGGGAGAGGACAAGAAACAAATGTTTTAATCGGGTTGATTAGATAGTATTTTGTTGTCACTGCTACATGCAGATTTATATTACCCCTATGGATTACTCATCATACAAGGGTGGTTCACAAAGTTGGTATCCTGAGGTAGAAAGGGATAAGCTATGCAGTTTTTAGAAATATGTTATGCAGCTCAAATCAATTGATCAATATTTGGAAAGTTTCTGAAAGTTGATTGTTTTCCTTAAACAACATAACTTACTAGTATCTGATATGAGTTAACCATAAATCATTCACCCAGTTGCAATACCCAACGAATTCAACAAAGAAAGGTTGCCAATGCTGGAAAAAATTACTCTGTAAAGTAGCATGAAAATAATTGGGGATGCAGATTTCAACTATGTCAGGGAGAAGATGGATATGGAAGTTGTTGTTTTTTATCGATTTTTAAGGCTTGCAATCCAAACTTTGGTAACCTCTAGAAAGCAAGTTTTAAGTATCTGTAAAATAAAAATGAAAGGAGATATTTACTTCAATCTTTTCATTTGTTCATCAGTTGAGCCTTGAAAACTACATAACATAATAATAAAATTTCATAGCTCATCTCCTCCTACCTCAGCCCAAGAACTTATTGAACACCCCTCGTAAAATGGGTAGTGATGATTAAGTATTAATTTATTAGAAACTGTATCTCCTAAATAAAAAAAAAGTATGTCAGTACAAAATTAAACTACTGCAATAGGTACTTAATTTGTACTCTTTGACTTGATTGGTTAACTATTAGTTTCAGTATTGGGGCAGCCAGGCAGGATCTTCATCCATATAACTGGACCTCAGGAAATTATTCAGTCAATCTTTTTGAGATATACATCATCTAGACCATCAAGAACACACTTGACCTCAGGAACAATGTCAGTTTTCTTCTTTCCAATCACATTTAACTTTACAATGGAATACGGTATAACTGCTTCTCATCAGGCAGATGTATCATTGAGGATTTGATTCAAATGGCGATGTTATAGAATACTGAAGAAAGGGCATGGTGTTTCCATAAGCAATAAACATATATTCCAGCAAGAGTAAAAACCTTCTATTTAAATGTCAGGAAAGCAAAATGGAATACGGTATAACTGCTTCTCATCAGGCAGATGTATCATTGAGGATTTGATTCAAATGGCGATGTTATAGAATACTGAAGAAAGGGCATATGGTGTTTCCATAAGCAATAAACATCTATTCTATTCCAGCAAGAGTAAAAACCTTCTATTTAAATGTCAGGAAAGCAAAATGGAATACGGTATAACTGCTTCTCATCAGGCAGATGTATCATTGAAGATTTGATTCAAATGGCGATGTTATAGAATACTGAAGAAAGGGCATATGGTGTTTCCATAAGCAATTAACATCTATTCCAGCAAGAGTAAAAACCTTCTATTTAAATGTCAGGAAAGCAAAATGGATAAGGATACCAATGAAACTCTTTGCAAAAACCTTTCAGCTGTCGACTTTGTAGCATATACATATGCTGATTTTGATTTTACTCTGACTATTGTATGCATTCCAGTGATATGTATCATAGGACTGCTACTAAATTCAGCTTATTTGTTTGTACTGTATCGTATTCATGATATGAGGACAACAACCGACATTTATCTTGGGAATCTGGCTATTGCGGATAGCGGTCTTCTTTTGATTCGCTTGGTAGGTTATGTAGGAACATACATGTATTCTCCTTTGAAAATTTTATTTATCACACCATTTAATGATTCTATAACTTGTGGTATCCCATTACTTGCTGTTCACTTCTTTTATTTTTCATCAGTGTTTTTCATATCATTAGTTGCATACGAAAGATACCAAGCCATTTGCAGGCCGCTATCACATAGGCGAGGTAACAGCAAGGTACAGAATTGGCAACGGATCGTTCTTGCCTGGCTTGTACCGCTCTGTTTTGTCAGTTGCCACATTGGATCATTTGACTTCAACATTTACTGCCTCAATATTCACTCTCTTTCAACTCCGATATACTACAAAACATGTCCTTGGAAAAGATGGGTTGCTACATCAATCGGAGCCTCTGCTTTGTTTCTATTTTGGATAGCATTCGTCTGCAACTGTGTGATGTACATATGTATAGTTCACAAACTTGGACAGCAAGTCCGTGAAACAAATTCAACCAGACGCTTTCGAGAGCGAGATCATGTTGCCAGGATGCTGGTTATTAATGCATGTGTATTTTTTGTTTGCTTAATACCAATTCATATCATATCATTTTGTACACTACTTGACATTTTTTTCAACCGTGACTTATATGGATTCTTGTCAGTGTCATTCGTTCGGATTGCAACTTTTGCCTGTGTATTAAATTCAGCAGTTAATCCTCTGATTTACGGGGCTACTAATCCAAATTACAGGAAAGCTTTCAAAAGGACTTTCTCTCACCCTGATCCACCATCTATCTGATATCATGTAATGAAATAAAGAACAATAACAGTTATGTAGTAGTAGGCTACACCTAAACTTCAAACTGATGCAAATGCTCATGTAAAGGAACTCTCAAAAAAGCAAAAAAGAATTGATTTGAATTTGAAGTACTTGAACTAGATTATGGCTATTACAAGTGGGTCGTATTGAATTAAATTTATCGGTGGTAATTAATTGGAAAATGATTAAATGATACTGGAAAGTAATTCCCTGTGCAATTCTAGTGACTGTGATATTATTACAAATATCATGTTTATCGTCTATGCTATATTTTGATTTATATCAACTACATCCGTTACTCATCTGGATTTCAAAAATAAATTGTTTTGTTGATGTTTGATGTATTCAGAAAATTAATCTCATTTGATAAAATTAGTGTTAGTACATAATAGAAATCACTGCATTAGGTATTGCATTTTTTTATCTTGTGGTCTGGATTATTTTGATCGATGTTAACATTAATGATCTTTATTATTGCATTTAGAGTTCATCCATGATCTCATATAAATGAGCCCCGGTGTAGTAGGAATGTAAGCTCCCCTGTTCTTATTGTCCGGGTTGTACAGTAAAGTATAGGCTAACAACTCTCACGCAACATTAGTTTTGCGCTTTATTCCGTTATGGTCTATGGAAGGCGGACTATCATTTCAGGGGGTCTAAGATTACTTTTGCACCAAGGTTATTGAATCAAGCATTTGTCAAAACCCTTTTGGCTGTTCCCTCGAAAATTCTTCTGAATGCTCAGTGCCCGGGGGGGGGGCAGTCAAATATGAAATGGATACGGATGTAAGGCTCGCGCTCCGACAGGCTGGGGCATTCGGTGAGAGCACAGGCTCAAAAAATGAGGGGTCATTGGGTGAGAGCATGATTTTTGGCATTCGGAGAGAGAAAAATATAAGGGCTCAGTGGTCAAAAAGGAGGATTTTTGGCATACAGTGAGCGAAATTTGGCATTCGGTGAGAGAAAATTTTTAAAAATCATGGGGTCTTTGGGTGAGAGCACATGCAATTGCCAAAAATATGGGTCTTTGGGTGACAGCGACGCTGAAAAGGGGGGTCTTTCGAGCCTTACATACGCGTCGCCTCCAGAATGGGACTCCCCCCCGGGGCTCAGTGGCTAGAAACTAAACACCACAACCTCGGTCTCGGGACTCAGTTCTCCTTGTGTCTCCTTGCTATGCTATAATATGTCAGTCCGTGTGTCTCGCTACTTTCACTATAAAATTGCATACATACACGGCCCACACGGCAGTATCAACGCCAACCAAGGGACCCACAAGGTTTTTGGCAATGACAAGCAACAAGCAACTTATTGCAAGAAGAGTAAGTAAAAGTCATCCAAACCAGTTAGAGGAAAGCAAAATGGACGAAGGTTCAAAATTAATGTAACTTTTTGCAAAAATCTTACAACTGCAGAATTTGTAAGGTGTACAATACTGATGTTGATTTCATCTTGGCTGTTGTTTGTTTTCCAGTGATATGTTTTATAGGACTGCTGCTAAATTCAGCTTACTTAATTGTACTCTATCGCATTCCTGATACGAGGACAAGAACCAACATCAGGGCCCTATTTCATAAAAGTTAGAATCAACTTAAGTCATGGAACTTAGGATGAATTGCTCATTTGAACTCTGGATAGAGTTTTAAATTTTGAGTTATCAAAAGTATTGCAACTAGCTTAAATACTGGTGTTTGCGAGTATAACTAATCCAGTTAATATTTGATTTCTAATTTATCTTACCAATTAATGTTACCAATATGTGTTGTTCAATGCATTGAAAGAGTCCCCAAGTTGGCCTATAGGTAATGTTTGTTGCTTTCAAAGTTGCGACGTTATGATATATAATGAATGAAGACCACATGCACATTGCAGTCGTGAGAAACGCAGGAATCCGTTTTTGTTGTATGGCTGTGCGTTTTGTTTTTTGCTGCCAAATGATTTCTGGAATTGGTTTACATCAACATGATCAAAGGGTCTCCAGTAATGCCAATACCGTACCTTGCGTACAAGCAGTTGTCCGTGAAAGACAACACATAGAGAAAACCATCAATCATTTTACAATAACAGGCTTTTGCCTGTTAGCCAATTGGCCATTTCGTTCGCTCAGTAGTGCCAGAATAATGAAAGTAACCTGAGTAATCATTCTTAGGGGAATATTTAAAGATATAGACTCATATGTGTAGAGTTACAGAAGACGAAAGGGAAAAAATGACATCGCTTGGACACAGGTGATATGAGGTCTAGTTGTATGTATATGAAACCGATTGTTGATTCAGATATCTTAAAGATAATTAATAAATTTAATTCAAATAAAAGTGCCGGACATGATAATATAGGAAATTACATTATAAAGAAAATAAGCAATGAAATTGTAAAACCACTGACAATCATATTTAATATGTCATTATCATCAGGAGTTATTCCAGATAAATTAAAGGTCGCCAAAGTTATTCCAATTCACAAAAAGAACGATTCATCTGTATTCTCTAATTATCGTCCAGTGTCGCTTTTACCATGCTTCTCTAAGATCCTTGAAAGACTTGTGTTTAATAGATGTGTAGATTACATTAGTACTTACGAAATCCTTAATGATAAGCAATTTGGTTTCCGCCCGAAACATTCAACTTACATGGCCATTGCACAACTAGTGGATAAAGTAAATACTGCCGTTGAAAAAGATGAAACCACCATTGGAATATTCTTAGATTTATCGAAAGCATTCGATACCATAGATCACAAAATACTCTTACATAAACTTGAACATTACGGATTTCGTGGAGTCGTTCTTGACTGGTTTAAGAATTATCTGAGCAATAGACAGCAATTTGTTTTTTACAATGAATGTAATTCGGATCAAATGGATATTGCATGTGGTGTACCACAAGGTTCTATATTGGGTCCCTTGCTCTTTATTTTATATGTAAATGATATTACAAATACAACAGATGTGTTAGATTTCATATTATTTGCTGATGACACCACTATTCTATACTCGGGTAAAAATGTCACAAAATGTCTTCCCTTAATCAACGAAGAATTAAAAGAAGTCAGTAATTGGTTCAAAGCCAATAAACTATCAGTAAATGCTACCAAAACAAATTGTATGCTTTTAGGAACACCTTATATGACTTCTGTGAAGGCACCGAACAATCTTGATATTACTTAAATGACACCAAACTTGAAAGGGTAAAATCTACAAAGTTTCTTGGTGTATTAATAGATGAAAACTTAACGTGGAAAAATCACATTGATTGCATATCAAAAACAATATCTAGAAATATTGGTGTCATGAACAAGTTGAAACATTATATTCCTCATCGTATACTTCATACACTCTACTGTACTTTAGTTCTACCATACCTTAATTATAGTATAATTATATGGGGGGATACGTGCAAATTATACCTTGATAAACTTATAAAACTACAAAAGTGGGCCATTAGAACCGTCTGTAATAGCCATTACAGGAGTCACACTGGTCCACTATTTGCAAAAAACAATTTATTAACTGTTACTGATATTTATACTTTAGAATTGGGGGTGTTTATGTATAGATTCTATGTAGATGAATTACCAATGGCTTTTAGTGATTACTTTGTAGAAAGATCAAACATTCACAACTATCAAACAAGGCATTCCGATCACTATAATTTAACAAGAAATAAGAAATCTTTTTCAGACCATTGTATAAGAACGAGCGGACCGATCCTTTAGAATTCACTGCCAAAATCTCTAAAACAATGCAAAACTGTTAAGCATTTTCGGAACACACTCAAATATAATCTCATACAAAACTATGATTAATTTTGAGCCTGTCCTATGTCTTGTTTGTGCATGTGCTTTAATGTTTTTTCTTTTCCTATGTTATTGTCACATTGTTGGTTATTAATGTCAACTATTGATTGGTAATTTCTTGTATTGGGGTGGACTATTTACAGGCCTTATTCAGTTATTGGTCTCCCAGCCACTCCTCCATATATATTTGCTGTTTTTATCATATTGTGTTTTGTAATATGTGTATATATGGAAATAATAAATGAACCTTGAACCTTGAACAGAAGAGTTGGGATGGCGAGTTGGTCGATGAACTGGACAGTGGCCCTGAATTGACGCCATATTGTTTTCATTAAGAAGTGTGGGTCTAATTTAGTTTTGATAATTAAAGAATAATTATTTGAGTGTTAAATATGAAGGCTACGACCATTGTAACCTTTCTTTGATGACAAAAATTGGTGCATATCTCATGGTTTGAATTTCATTGGTATGTATTCAATCGAAAAACTTGCGACAACTGACGGAAACATCGATAACATCCAATGTATCGTCATTCTGAGCGAACCAATGTTAAAATTTTTTAGTAACATGTCAACAGATTGTAAATAACCATTTATCGATCTTGAAAATGACGTCACACCCGACTGTACATTAAGATTCCACACCACTTATTTATCCACCCCGCACCACCCTATGGTTCATGGGCGCTGAAGTATTCATTTAAACCGTTAGTTTTAATCAAACTGGTACCTAGGGAGCAAAACAGGTTTACTTGCAACGAGAAATTATTTTGATGTGTCCTATCTAGATGGGTGCTATGGACCATATGTAACATCACTAGGGTGGACACAAAATCAGTCTGTTGCACGGGACCCGGCAGGAGGGGGGTAAAAGTCATTGCAGGGGGCACATTTGAAAATTGGTCAAATCTTGTTTAAAACCATTCTAACATGTTCCTCTCATCATAAGGAACCAGAAAAAGTATACTTTGACCCATCTCCGATGAATGCTTCAAGAGTTATAGCCAAAAACATGAAAGGTCAAAACAAGGGCCATGAGATGGGCCTATGGGAGTCAACAATTTCAAAAGTGTCCGATTCTGTTCAAATTGGTCTCAAATTGTTCGTCTTGCAAAACTGCCTGTACAAAGTTATATTTTCCAATGTCTATAATCAACCGTTGCTATGGTTACAGGTCGATATAAGTTTTTGTTAATGGCACCAATTGGAAATAAGGAGTTTTTCTTGATACCATAGAAACGATTGATCGAAGACGTTGGAAAATATAACATTATGTAGACAGTTTTGCAAGACGAACAATTTGAGACCATTTTGAACAAAATCGGACACTTTTAAATTTTTTGACTCCCATAGGCCCAACATGTGACCCTTGTTTTGACCTTTCATGTTTTTGGCTATAACTCTTGAAGCATTCATCAGAGATGGGTCAAAGTATACTTTTTCTGGTTCCTTATGATGAGGAGAACATGTTAGAATGGTTTTAAACAAAATTTGACCAATTTCCAAATGTGCCCCCTGCAATGATTTTTACCCCCCTCCTGCCGAGTCCTGTGCAACAGACTAATTTTGTGTCCACCCTAGTGATGTTACCTATGGTCCATAGCATCCATCTAGATAGGACACATTAAAATAATTTCTCGTTGCAGTTTTACCCCTAAAATGGGGTTTTGCTCCCTAGGTATGGGTCGGATAGACGCGAAACCTACTTCTTTGTAGTGCCGATCTTGAAGGGATAGATTTTTTACCCAACATTATTCTGAATATTTTACAGATAGAGATAGACCTTAAATCTTAATTTAGTCAGAGGTCAAACGTATTGATGGCGTGCTTCAAAATGGCCGAGAAGGTCAAGGGTCAAAGGGCAAAGGTTATGAGGGCGTGCTTCAAAATGTCCGATAAATTAAAAACGCATGAGGGCGTGCTTCAAAATGGCCGACAAGTTCAAAACTAATGAGGGTGTGCTTTAAAATGGCAGACAAGGTCAAGGGCCAAATGTCAAGGGTCAAAGAGCAACGGTTATGAGGGCGTGCTTTAAAATGGCCGACAATGTCAAGGGTCAAAGATCAAAGGTTATGAGGGCGTGCTTCAAAATGATGGACAAGTTCAAAACGCATGAGGACGTGCTTGGCCGACAAGGTCAAGGGTGAAATGTCAAGGGTCAAAGGTTATGAGGTCAAATCCTCCGTTATCCTATCTCTTACTACTATAACTGGTTTGAATTCTTTGAGTTGTGATTGATGGTATCCTTGAAATAGTTTTTCTTTGCTTCTTTTATCATACTATACTAAATTTAGCGAAAGGGTATAGGCTTACCTGCATTTTGAATTTTTTTGCTGTTGATAAAAAGCAATCATTATATGGCATTTTATATAAAAATCAACGATTTTAAGAATTTTTAAGCAACCAAATTTGAACCCTTACATCAATCTTGTTTTTTGGATTTTTTTCAGTAAATATCAAACTTTACGAAAAGTCATGAAAGAAAAGTTGTTTGTCTACTCTTGACCCAACAGGATTTTATTTTCATGTTCTTTCATTTTATATAAATATGTCCGATTCTATTCAAATTTCATCAATTTTGCCCACAACTTCGAAAGGTAATCGTATTCATCTATATGAGCGCATCGATCAAAAAACCTTTAATGGGCCTATTCGATTTAATAAACAGGTATCCACCTAAATGTACGCTTTACTTCGTAAAGTTAAGGGTACAGTCAACTCGTATCAATTCCTCATTTTCAGAGGTTCCTTATGCTCTATAAATCAGCAATCAATTTCATATAAAAATACACATTTCTAGAAGCGGATTTGCAAACTGAATATGATTGCGAGATCATGTTCGACCAAAATCTAAAGTTTTGGACCAAAGGTCCAAACAATGTCTAAAAAGGTCCTGCAATCATGTTGGCCCAAAACTTTACTTGAACTACTTTACTTTTTACAATCTAGAAAGCAATATCTAGAAACGCATTTCTCAATACCAAAATTTGTCCCAAAATGAGATTCTTCGTTTATAAAAAATTGATAAATGCGTTTCTTGTAGTTATTGCTTTCTGGGTTATAAAAAGTGTACCATATATAGAGGAAAAATTTCCGTTTGGGTCGACCCCAAACTAATTTCAGTGGTTTTCAAAACGTGACAAGTAAAAAACAAAACAAAAATAAAACAACAACAATATTTATAAAATGGAACTTGGTGTATTTTAATGTTCAGATTCGCTCTTAACGATTTACCAGTTTCCTTCAAAAATTTCTTCTCCAAACGTATAGTCAGATCCATGACCATCAAACAAGACATGTCAACAATTTGAATATCACAAAAAAAAAAGAAATCATTTTCAGATCGTGCTATCCGCACAACTGGTCTCATTCTTTGGAACTCGCTTCCAAACAATATTAAAGAATCCATATCAATCAAACAATTTCGCAATAAACTTAAAGAATCTTTTATTCTAAACTACATTCATGATTAAGTTACTTCTGGCCTTTTTTCTTTCTTTCGAGTTCATTGGTATCCTTGTGCCTATCTTGTTTGTTCGTTCGGATTTGTAGGTTTTTTGTTGTAAGGGGTAGGCTATTTTCTGGCCTTATTGGCTTTCCGGTCTACTCCTCCATTTGTGTTTTTATTTTGCTGTTATTTTGATGTGTTGTAACCTTTTTGAATGGAAATAAAGATTACAGATTACAACAACAACACACAAAAACAAACAAACAAAAAATGTTTTCAGTTGTTTTACAAGCATTTGGTGTAGCATTTTGTCCAAAAACGACCATAAAGCAGGTATTTGGGTGCTTTTGGGGTTCTTTTTTGTGTATCTTTCGGGGATTTTTGTGGATCTTTTTGTACATTAATTGTCCAATTTGGGGTGGGTGTGTCTCTCACAGCAAGTGGACACGGACTTGCTTCCCAGTAAAATGTTGGGCAAAAAACAAGATCATTTTGGATCTGAAGGCCAAAATTACACATTTTAGTCCAAAAATGACTTCACCATCATGTTCAGTATGCAAACCCACTTCCAGAAGTTCATTTTGATTTAATATTTGATTATCCTTTTTCTGTGTTACAGAGAAGAAACTATTTCTGAACACGGATGGTTGACAGGACCCATAAATCAGTTCCTAGCGTAAATATCGAACCAAAACTATAATACAAGGAACAGGGATGATTTCAAAATATCAATGCAAAAATCAACAAATATTTGTAAAGTTGGACCAAAAATATGGAATGATCTGCCAAAAAACATAAAGACTGTTCAAAACATTGGCCAATACGTCGATCCTGGGTTTCCCAACCGGAAATCAATCTTTACCGAAATTTAATCCCACAATGCACTGATAAAGCATAGCGATGCACCCAAATAGTTGTGATGGATGCGCACTACCAACCATCCCAAACAACAATTCAAATTGTCCGCTCTTAACACCCTGGTCACATAATCACCGGTGTCCGACCGGCGTCTGCAACGCCCAACGCCGGTATGACATCGGTATGACACCGCTGAATGCTTGCGATCTCTTGCGATGCCCGGTCGGACACCGGTCGGACTCCGGTAGTTATTAGACCATAACTGAAGACATCGTATACACGCCGCAAGGTTTTGACACCCTGGTCACATTACCACCGGTGTCCGACCGGCGTCTGCAAAGCCGCAACGCCGCAACGCGGGTATGACATCGGTATGAAAATGTGATTCCTTGCGGAGACCGGTCGGACTCCGGTCGGGCTCTGGTAGGTTATTGGTCGAATTTGCTGTAAAAATGAGATCGAACGTGTGTGGTCATGGCAGTTTAACCACAACATTTGAGGTTAGCTATGTTGCAGAGAGATTTGGGAAGATTGAATCATACAAATAACATTGTGGTAGATATCTTATCATAGTTATCAATAATTTTGTTCCACTTTTCATTTGACTTTTTCCATGACAAAACTATAAATTGATAAGGAAATCTAAAAACATATATAGATTTCAACAGTGGTGAGTAATAAACAATCTTTTTGAAACTATAGCGGTTTTTGGTCCGAACGGTCTTTTCTCCAAAATTCAGAAACTTGAACGGCAGTTCGGAATTAAACCCTTTCGGAATTAAGATTTTTGGAGCAATAGATTTTTGGTTTAAAAACCTGTCGGATCAAAGGACTGAAAATCATTCGGAAAAACGGATGTTCTGAGTTAAAACCGTTCAGAGATAAAACCGTTCTGTGTAAAAACCATTAGGAGAAACAGTCTTACGGAACAAAAAACAGGAGAAATGACATGTCGGAACAAAGGCCTGTCCCCGAGATACCCCCCCCCCCCAATTTACCAATTTTCAAGAAAAAAGAATCATCCTTATGCCAAAATCTTCAAAAAAAAATTCTGCCCAAATATTCACTATTTTGGCTAAATTATCTCAAGTTTGAGAAGAAATATCAAAATTTGCGCTATTTGGCGCAAATTTTTGAAAAATTTAGAAGAATTAACTCATCAAAATACCACATTTTGCGAAGAAAAGGGACCTGTTGAAATACCACAGAGCCTGATTTTGCTACCCGAATTTGCAGCACGTCTCCATCATACCGCTTTTGAACTAAGTACCCCCGTGGTTCGATGTCCGAATGGAGTCCTGTCGGTGAACGTGACCGTACACCGGTCGGCGACCTACCGATGTCTGGAACGCCAAAATTAATTGACTAGCCTTCAATATTAAGGGGACTGTAGGGACTATAGATTTTTCCACTATTATTTTACCTATTTTATTACATGAATCAATAGAACATGTTTAAAGTAATAATGTATAACCTACCAGTATTTTCCCATAATTTTGAGGAATATTGGAGAAAAGTGCAATTTTTTACAACTTTAATTTTTGTCGTTGGAGGGAAAAATCGTGTGAAAACAGTGTTTCTACTTTAAGATCTTGTTGTTACACCTCTTAATATTGCAACTTATTATTTTTCTCCATTTGAGCCATTTCTGTGTAAATTATTGTACTTTTTTGGATTTTACTACACTATTAAGCTGTTATTTAGAGTATTTCCATTTAAGTGTTTAATTCTAAGTGGAATCTAGGTTAGTCCCTTTATAAAAAATCAATATTTAAGTTTGCGATGTCCGGTCGGTGCCCGGTCGGCCTGTCTACGGCTTGCAATATGCCGTAAGAAACCGCAAGGTTTTAACTCCTCGTTTAATCCTTGCGGCAAGCTCTACGACGTCTTACGGCTCACAGACACCGACCGGAGTCCGACCGGACTCCGGTCGGACTCCGGTCGGCGTCTGTGGTATACAGCCCGGTATGACGCCGTAAACACATCGTAACCTCGCCGCAAGCTTATGTGACCAGAGTAGCCCTCAGAATTAAATTCTTGCGGCATGCTTCCGGCGTCTTACGGCGTTACGGACACCGACCGGACACCTGTCGGACTCCGGTCGGACACCGGCCGATGTCCGACCGGTGTCTGCTGAAATCTACCTGGTATGACGCCGTAAACACATCGTAACCTCGCCGCAAGCTTCCCAGATAGCAAAGCTTAGTTGGACTAACTTTGGGCCAATATCGACAGTAACGTTGGGCCAATGTACACAAATTAATGTAGGGCCCATGTCCTTTTGTCCATCGGGCCATCGTCATTCCTATATTGGCATTCTGACGGTTGGCTGAACGTTGGGCCAATGAAAAGCCAATGTGTTACAAAATCATACAGATAGCAAAGTTTAGTTGGGCCAATGTTAGCCGATTATGTTGGGCCAACATTGGCAAATGATATCGGGCCTGTGATTTTTACCAAGTGGATTTCTCCCACTCAGTAAAGAAGAGGTACCTTCCACAATGATGGGAGGACACGCCAAGTATGTCTTGCTTTGCTGTCTTGTTTAAAATAGCACAGGCATTGCAAGAACACAAGTATACCATATGTTCAAATACTACATGAGGTCACTACTGAAATGTACATAATTTCTGTGGTGTCTTGGTTCATTTTGTTTGCATATTTCACTTCAAAACCTTGAACTCAAGTTCATGTATTTGTAGAAAATATAAATTGAGGTAGAAACTAGCGTAAAATAGCTTAATTTGGATGAAATTAACCCAAACTAGAAATTTATCTGGCCAAATAAGATCGGTCTATAAGCTCCACCCACATTCTATTACGTCATGAACGTCGGTCTAATGTCGGTTTACCACCCATCTGCCAACCAAATTACATGATATTTATCCAACGTTGACCCAACATCGGCTCTGCGACCGCGATCGTGCCGACTATTGCCAATGTTGGCCCAACCATGCTTTGCTATCTGGGTTATGTGACCAGGGTAGGACCGTATATGGATTGAACGAGCTAATGTCATGGCTTATTAGTTTTATAGGCAAAACTCTGTTTGGGCTAAAATTTCGGTAAAGATTGACTTCCGGGTGGAAACCCAGGATCGACGTATTCAAGTTGAAATTGAAAAGCCTTTACTGAAATAATGTTTTGGTATTTTTAAATTCATGCAAAATCTTTATTTCAGTAACACATTGTTCGTCTTTATAATTCCACAATGAAAGATAAATGATACTATTAATTTTAAGTGTTTATTTATTCCTTTTGCGTAGAATTGCAGCTTTGGTCTGTAAACTTATCTTCCATGTTTCTCTGAATTTTCAAACCCTGATTTCGGGATTTCCACGATGGGACAATTAAATCAAAAGGTTTGCTAACTTTTGTGTATTTTGTGGAAACTTTTTACACCATGGATCTCTCCAATGCAAGTGCAAAATTCGACAGCCATAGCCATGATCCGTTAAAACTCATCTTAAAAGATGCGTGCAATCTCAGTCATTTTAAGTGAAAATATGTTAAATTTTGAGACTGCAAAATGCTAGCACATTTTATCCAATTTTACCCAGAGTATATATGTGTACAAAATAGTTCCTATTTTATTTAATATATATTTGCTTGTTGCATTTTAACTCAATTGTTTTTTGTTTTATCTCTATTAATGTTTTAAACTTTCACGACATCTTTTATGATCAATTTTTATCCAATTTTAACTAGAGTATATGTGTACAAACTACAAAATATTTGCCATTTTATTTATATATTTGCTTGTTGCATTTTAACTCAATTGTTTTTTTGTTTTATCTCTATTAATGTTTTAAACATTCACGACATCTTTTATGATCAATTTTTATCCAATTTTACCCAGAGTATATGTGTACAAAATATTTGCCATTTTATTTATATATTTGCTTGTTGCATTTTAACTCCATTGTTTTTTGTTTTATCTATATTATAATGTTTTAAACTTTCACATCTTTTATGATCAATTTTTATCCAATTTTAACTAGAGTATATGTGTACAAAATATTTGCCATTTTATTTATATTTGCTTGTTGCATTTTAACTCCATTGTTTTCTGTTTTATATCCTAATGTTTTAAACTTTCACGACATCTTTGATGATCATTCCATATTATGTGGTGCTAAAACACAGACCTTGCCAGACTCATTAAAAGATTTGTGCAATGCAGGCAAATATTGTTTTAGATGTGTATATTCCTGATAATCTTCTAAATGCTATCAAGTAGTCGGCAGGTAATGGTATCCATTGCTTTCAATATTGTTTCAATTTTATACCTCTATTATGTTATGTACTGAGTATTGTGCTTCTTAATTTGTGTGTAACTTGTAATATTAGTACCATGTGTATTTTATTATGTCTATATAATTTGTAATTGTGTAAACGAATCAGGGGAAGAACAACATATTGTTGATTCTGATTGTCGTTTTGAAATAAAGTTTTGAATGAATGAATGAATGAATCTTTTAGATCAAATTGACTGTTGAATTTTAGGCACTTCCTTATCCATTATTGTTGTATATATTGTGTCTTTTAAAACTCCTTGTACACTGAAAACATTATTTCGTCAAACGTGGTGGAAAAGTCGTCAAACAGGGGTTATAAATTAGTCATGCAAGTGAATTTTCCCTTATTCGTC
>JXSR01S007664.1:13020-23036 GCA_000969725.1 Ophiothrix spiculata
GTTCACTAATGAAACTAATTTTATTTTCTTTGCATTGCAAACTGATCGCAGATTGTCATAAATTTTGATTTAAAGAAATTTCTTTCATCGTTTACAAAACGGGAGACTTCTAATGTTTCTACTTTCCGTATTTTATTACTTTAATTTCTAGAAACACTGAATAGCCATATATCTCAGAATTTTCATTTATACTTACCATGCTTCAATTTTAACAAACAAGGTGTCAAATGAAAGCTTATCAAATTTGCAACAATCTCACATTTTTTTCTTAAAATTAAAGTGTTCTAGAAAATGTTATAGGTGTTTGAAAATATGCCTAAAGCTCTAAAAAAATCATTTTTCTTGATAATAAAACACTTTATGGCAAAAAGCCCACAAGAGAATTAAGCTTTATGACCCTTCACCAGCCGGAATCAAAACCTATTTCCATTTAAAGAAAACCCTTCAATGGTAACATTTAATAACTTTTATAATATTCAGTCAATTTCTTATCTTTTTCTTCTTTTTTTGAAAATTCCCTAAAAAATTGGGAGTATTTTTAATTTTCATGTCAAAAGGGAATGTGCTATGACATTCAAATTTTAGGCATTCCCAAAAACTATTCACTTTATAGCTAATTTTCTGACATGTGTAAATAGCCCTTCAAGCTACCTTAAAACACTTGATGATGAAAAGGTTATATTAACTTGTTCAATACCACTTTAACTGTTTTGTTTTCTGTTTTTATTTTCAGATTGAACGAGGGACACTAGCCAACAGGTGAACATTGTCCCTCAAAAATGCCTCCCCCACCTCCTCCCCCTCCGGGGCCCCCTCCCCCACCAGCATTAAGTCAGGCAAATACAACGGCTCCAAAATTAAATAAGAAAGCACAGAAAGACAGGGGAGCTCTACTATCAGATATTGGCAAAGGAATGAAGCTGAAGAAGACGGTAACGAATGACAAAAGTGGTCCTTATTTAGATAACAGTAAGTGAATACCAATAAATATATTGATACTTATATTTGATATAATAGGTATGAGGGGAGCGGTTAGAGCACGGTTCTCGTAATACAGAGGTTGTGGGTTCGAGCTTTGGGCCGGACGGTTTTCGTCTCCTTGTTTCTTTGGCCAAGAAACTTTACTCTGCTTGCTCTGTGGTTTAGAAGTCACGTAAAGCCGTTGGTCCCCTGTACGAATAGACTCCTTAATGGGGTATGCATGTCATGCAAATACTGTGTATCATTGATTGATTGGTTGATTGATTGATTGATATTGATTGGTAAAATGACCAACTAGGGAGATAAGACAGGAGAGTAAGGTTGTAAAGTTTGGGAATTTTAGTGCTCTGGATTCCCGAAAATATTTCAGCCGGGATTCGGGAATCCCGTTTGGTTCTGTCGATTATAATTCAAGACATCAAAGTCTTTACAAAATGTTGAACCAAAGCTTATTGATTGTTAAAAAAAACCCATATCTTCAACAAATGTTGAAAAACATATCATATTTATAACCAAATAAACCCACAAATGGATGCTTTTCAGACCTTTTCAAACATATCACAAGTCAGTATTTAGTAATTTTGCATCGTTGGCTTTACGCAAGTCATTTTTTGGATTTTAGTTTACATTCTTGTTTTCTTCTCGGGACAGAGTTTTCCTGGGTGGGAACATGATTCGCTAGACTTTCTAACAACCTTAGAGGAGAGTCCTCATCGCCCAACAATCAAAGTTAAATGTTCTATTTACATTGTATCACATTCAGGTTTTCAGTTACGCTTGTTTTCTTCAAAAGTGATAAGAAATTTGATAATAATGCCCTAGCGACAACACTAAAAGACATGATTTGGGAAATTTTTGGACCAGTTAATAGTGTTTTTAATTGTCAGTACACGGTCAGCATGAGATTGCTGATCACATCCTTGAAAAGGGCATGATAAGATGGTTCTGAATAGGAATAATTCATGTTCCTCACAATAAGTACTAGCTTGAAATGTGCGATCATTTCATCAAACAGAAACCAACAAAGGTTTTAATATCAATATCTCAAGATGAACATTTCAAATATTGACTAAAATGTTGGCAAGTTTATATTTTTTTTTTTGTAATTGTATTCAAAAGTGATTTAATTTAACTTGTAATTTAATTTAATTTGATTTAGTTTAGTTTAGTTTGATTTAATTTAATTTTATTTAATTTTATTTAATTTAATTTAATTTAATTTAATTTTGATTTGATTTGATTTGATTTTAATTTATGCAATTAAAATTGCATACATTGACATTTGTTAGTTCATGACTTACAAGTGGACAATACTTGTACATTTCCCAAGAATATGACAAGGTTTAAGATCTGACCCCGATTTGACTGCCAAAAGTGGAAAAAATACAGATGCTTGAAATAAAGAATAATACATGTTTTTGGGGTAAAATTTTGTGTAGAATTCAAATATGAAATAAAAAATGCAGAGCCATGAACTTGAAATTTTGTCCCATTGACTAATACAGGGCCGAGATTGACGAAAAAGTGGAAAAAAGGGCAAAATCCATTTGTTAAAAAAATTCAAACTTTTATATAAAGTATGTTATCAAAACAATATTCCATACACTTATGGGCCACTACACTGGGCATAAGCCTATAGTTTTGTAGGGCCATATCTGTTAAAATAAAAAAGTTTGAATTTTTTTAACAAATCGCCGGATTTTTTTTCACATTTAGGGGTGGGGGTAACATTTTTGCATTTATTTTCACTTTTCAAGTACATTATGAAATAAAACATGTTATAAACTTAAAAAGCTGACATATTTCCAAATAAATTGAGGGGTAAACCATCTTTGTAGACCCATTCTATCAAGGAGGGATAGAACACAAATTTTTCGCAAAATAGCCATATTTTTGGCACCCTTATGTCACGCGACATGCCGATTTTAAACAACTAGAACGAGTAAATCATGCAGCTGATTCGGATAAAACTTGTTTTTTTGAGAATATTAGATCACATTCTGATAAAAAACAAGTATAAAGTGATGATACTACTGTATTCTGTCACTTTAGAGGGCAATTTATAACAACTTCCCATTAAAATTTTTGTCACCGAAAAATGCCTATTTTCGGGCAAAAATGGGCATAAATCGTAAAATTTCACAAAAACAACACATTATACAATTTTTTTTGTCACAAAATTAGAAACTACAGATATTTTTACCCTAGAAATGACATATTTTCACAAAATTAACTGATTTTTTAACCCCTAAATATTTTTTTCACACTTTTGGCAGTGAAATCGGGGTCAGATTTTGAACCTTGTCATATGTTGTTTAGTCATACACTCACTCCCTTTTTTATGATTCTATTCACTGTATACCTCAAAAATAAAGTAATCTAACTAAATTTCCATAAAATAAATCCATTTTCAGAACCAAAGCCATCTGGTGGTGGTGGTGGTGGCGGCGGCGGCGGTGGTGGCGGCGGCGGCGGAGGTGGCGGCGGTGGAGGTGGAATGCCTATGGGTGGTGGAGGATTAGGCGGATTATTTGCAGGAGGAATGCCAAAACTACGCAGTGCAGGCGGCGGTGTAAATACAGGTAGACAAGGTGAGATGTGAATTCTAAACTGACATTTTATCAGATGAGACTTAAATTACCAAAAGTATGTGCCACAGCTAGTCCTACAATAAGAATCATGCTGTTAAAATAATACTCAGCAAGTGTTTAAAAAAGTATTTTTTAACCAAAATTGTCCTCCTATTAAAGGTGCCCCCCCCCCCCCTTAGATGTGGTTCATCATGTTTTATCATTTGAAAAGAAAACTGGATGAGCCTCATCCTTGGTCAAGGTATGCCAATTGGATGACATGATGTTTGAGAGGTACATACAGTTTATGGAGTACTTGATAGCCTCTGATACATTTGCATAAAATAATGTAATAAAAGAGGGGGATTTTAAGTTAATGTCAGAAGACCTAGGCTCATGTAATTGCATGATAATTAGGCTAATTTCTCATAGGTGTAAAACTGAATCTCATAAAGATTCTTTTTTTCATTCGCATTGTTCCACTGTGGAATAAGCTACTACAAGTTACTAGGGCTTGCAATTCCACTTCAGCCTTCAAAGGTCATATTTCCAATTTTTTGCAAATTAAATTCCAATCAAATTTCATTTTGTCAAATGTTTGTACTTGGATTTCTGCTTGCCATTGCCCAAATTGCAGATCCATTTAGTTTGCCCTTAATTATGTTTTGGTCTCAGGTGGGATGGTTAAAACATACAGAATTTTTAAAACACCTGTTTATCTTGCTGGTCTAAAAAAAATGTATGCATCATTGTGTATTCCCTGTTTTTTATGACATTTTGATGTGAATTTTTGCAATATGTATATGTATCCAGTAAGAAAGTCTAAATAATAAATAAAATGGTTTCTAGAGTGAGGTCCATGGTCATCCTCAAACATGTTAACGTTACAATTTACATGGTAAATATGCTAAATATAGAATAACCATTACTAGAATAATTAATTTTTTCTTGTTGTTTATTTTTACAGTTAATAAATCAAATCATGTAGGAAACAGTTTACCAAAACCACCACCAGGAGGTGGTGGACATGCAACTAGGAAACTTTCACCAAGCAATCCCCCTGTGAACTCTAGGTTTAATGGTGGGCCTCCACCACCACCCAGTCCAGGGAACAACGCTAACAGATTTAATAAATCACCAGCTCCCATCAGAAGTGCCAACTCATCAGCACCACCCCCACCCCCTCCAACAGGAAATAGAAGGATATCAGGGAATTTTCCTCCTCCGCCTTCACCATCACAGTTAAGAAATAATAGTAGTGCTCCTGCACCACCACCACCAAGCAGAATGGGTAATGCAGCACCACCTCCACCTAGTCGAGGGAGGACAGCAGCACCTCCTCCACCACCTGGTAGAGGTAATCAAGGGGGAAGGCAGCCCCCTCCCCCACCTCCAGCAAGAAATGATTTAAGTAATGGACCAACTGGTTCGGCTCCACCTCCTCCTCCTCCAGCAAGAGGTGGGGGTAGACCACCACCTCCATCAAGAGACAATAGGGAGCGCCCAGGAAATATACCCCCTCCTCCCCCTCCATCAAGAAATCAAGCTTCCAGACCACCATCTCAACCACCAGTACCACCCGTAAGTCGGCCTCCTCCTCCACCAAATAGACAAATGCAAGCTAGGTCAGATGTTCCTCAGCCTCCGCCACCACCAGCGAGAGATCGAGATAGGCCGTCATCTGTTCATGGTAATTCGCACTCAGCGCCACCACCACCCCCGCCCTCTCATCATCATGGTAATACATCGCATCAAGCACCACCTGTTCCAGGCAGAAATAATGGTCATATGTCATCTTCAGCTCCCCCTCCACCTCCAGGAAGAAGGGCACAACCACAAATTAATAATCATGTTGGTAAGTATGTCAGAGCTTTGTCTTCAATAAGATATAGAATTTGTTGTACGGTACTCAACTTGATACATCTTCATTGCCTACAGTAAAGGCAGTTCAATTTGATAGCTTTGACATTGTCCCAAATGTCTCAATGACACCCTAAATTATTAGCATCTTGGGTAGAAATTACAATTAAAAATAACAAGCAGGTGTAGAATCTTCACTAAACTAGAAAGTAACATTCAATAACAAGTGTTAAACATCATGCTGGTTATGTCTTTTTTCTTTGCTATCAACTATAGAAATTTGACTCAGATTTTGCCTGTTTTACAAATACTTAAAGGGGCATTGGACAAGTTCAACATCATCCCCAGACATTAGCGTAATGAAGTAAGCAGGCAGTGTCATTGCCAAATTCCATCCCCATATGTCAAAATATTTAGATTTTCTTTCATTATTAATTATCATTGTCGACATCCAAGGACATTGATATGCAGCTCTCTGTAGTTGAAATCTTAAAATTGACTTTATTTAACAGGGAAATTTTCATTTCTTTTGATTTTATCTGCAATATCAGAAACAAAATAATATAATAATGAAACTTAACTATTTACTGACTTATTGCATCAACGCACTTTTGGAGAATAGCCTCATACCCAAGATTTTTGATCAAAATTTTTCAGTATTTGGTGCTTGACAGTCATTACCTAATAAGAGTGTAAAACATCTGCAGATAAAATTCTGAAATTTTTGTCCTATGCCCTTTAAAAAGCTTCATTGATTTGCATGTTATAATGTTAATCAAAATTTTTGATCAATGTATTCAGTCTCGAAGTGTTACGTGTAATCGGATTATCACCCTAACAACTGGTTCAAGCTTTCTAGTTTTGAACCATGATCGAAGTGATCGCCATACAAAAGTATAGCATACACCGTTGTCAGGGGATGTGTGTGAACCAGTTACTGGGGAAGTTACATAATCATTACGATACTGAATTCCAATCCAAAGCAAAGCAAAGGACTTGTTAAGCTCTAATGAAAATAATATAAAGTTTGGTTGCTTTTATAGAGTTGGTAGATACTAGAATGCGTGAGCAACTAAATCTAACTGTTTCAGCATGCATTTTAGGAATGGTACTGGTGAAGTCCAATTGAAGCTGTTTTTAGAAAATGCAGAAATGAGTATTCATATGAAACCAATCAACAAGTTGTGATCCACATAGCATGAAATGAGCAGTAATAAACAAACATCCCACATTAAAGCTATACAATAACAAGTTGTCAAAGTGTTGAAGTTATGCATGTAAAGGGTAGCAGAGATAAACTTGACAAATGTATAAAAATTGGTGAAATGTCTGAATCTTGTTTGAAACAGTGACGCCATTCATACTTTCTTTTAGTAGTTGCATCACACATGATGTTCTAAAATGGTGCATTTTGGCACAATTTAGTTACACCTTGTGTCATTGGCCATAAAGGTATATGGTTCTTTCTACTTAGTGAGAAGAACTTGAGCATATATGCCTTATTTATAGCATTGAATGGAGGGTTAACTTGTGAGTCATTTCCCTTGTTCAGCATAGAAACTCCCCCTGAGTATCTGGCCTATAAATACACATGGTTTAATAAACTTTTGCCAAATTGAGTGTAGCCATGTGTTTGGATATATTTTTAAGAATCTGTTACAGATATAGATATACAGGGGCTTACATGTAGATAGACAGTTGTTTACATCAGAAAAAGGGCTAGGATGATTTCAAATAGTTAAAATATGATCCAATAATTTGAAGTGTAGTTTACATTTGAAATCTATTAGCTGAAGGCCCTTAATTGCAGGAAAATAGTAAATGTTTTATGATTACTAGGCAACGTTGGCCCATCGCCCACTGATTGCATTTCCTTGTTTAATTGGAACAAGTCAGGTGATCATTTGAGTGGAAAACAGCTTCGTTGGATAGGGCAACCTTTTACAGAGCTAAAGAGGAGTTAAAAGTTCACCAGTCTTTATTACAGGGGTGTGAGAGTTCATATTTTAATCTGATTTCAGATTTTTTTTTCATGCCTTCAAAAGAGTCATAATTTTAGCTTTTTATTTTCAGCCTGTTTCGGGCTTTTTGTCACTATTTTCAGATTTTTTATCAGCTGACTCTCACAACCCTGTTATTAGCGTGTGGGCAGTCTTCCGGTTTACTTTGGTTACCATTGTTGGATTAATAGGGATTTATATAGATAAAAAGTTAATCTGTCCAAGACAATTGAAACAGAAGTAAAGGGTACAATATTACAGGAAATGTCATTAGTAATATATAACTATAATCAAAAGAGGAAATGTTTCCATTTTTACACTTGCATGCTCGTACAAATTTTATAGATTGCTTTATTTTTGTGCCTTGACTCAAGGCTTAACTGCATTTAAAACAGGGTTTATTAGATCCCCTGAAAAAAAACATTGTCCATACTGGAATTGGTAATTTTTTAGACCCATATTCAGGCAAAATATCATCATCATCATCCTTCGACTTCCGTCGAGATACATGACACACATCTTTGCCAACGATATTTATTACACATTGCACTTCCAAGTTCATTGAAGTTGGAATAAGTCAGGTGATCATTTGAAATATATTATAAATAAACTGTATGTTTAAAATACATGTAGAGTTATTATTGATACAAATTACAAATTCAGATGTCAATATGTCACAAATTGTATTGACATAATGCAGAATGGGAGAGGTAGATCCAAAGGACAAGGCACAAAACATGTCAAGGATCATGACACTTTTAGTGTGATTGCCCTGATTTGACTTGAATCTTAAGCTTAATCAGCTGATTTCAAATGGAAACTTCACTCTTTGTACATGTGTTGGTGAGCGTATGGTGCCACCAGCCAGAAGTTGTTCAGAATTAGTGCATCTAATAATAATGTATGGGTCTGGTTATATTTAGATTTCACTTTTATTGCACTGAAAATGCGAGAGAATTTTTTGAAAGTTATGTTGACAAAATCGTGCTAATGAGCTAGTATGTGATTGGTTGAAGAAATGGCCATGTGATTGATGTTCCGGAGATTTCAAATGGATTTTGCAAAGGTCTATTGGTTCATACAAAATCTGGCAATTTAATGGGAATACATGTGGAACATCTGGGTAGAGCTGCACGGCTACCATTTGTCGTATGTATCTGACATGACAATAATATTATCAATTGTATTTACACATTTTCAATATGGTTACAAATTTTTGCTCTATCAAATTAAGACTAAGTGATTTAAAGGTGCATTGGACAAATATTTTCAAATATTATTTGTAGATGATTTGCATTTGATATGTTAATTAATAAAAGTTGGTTACTGAATTTTGTTAAAATTTTATAAAGAACCCTTAGAAAAGTCAAACAAGAACTTTGTTCATCAAATGTACCTTGGGTATGAGGCTATTCTTAAAACATGTTTTTAGATGCTATATGCTACATATATGGTCATGCGCCATGAATTGGTACTAAAACGCGTTACATGCTCTAAAATAGAAAAATGTGGACGCTTTCACACTTAAAGGCATGTAGTTGCTGTACTATTTGTTGGACATATATAAAAGTATATATATTTGGAAAGCTGAGAATGTAAGGAAAACAAATATCTAACTTCAAGGTCAATATACAGGGTGTCCCAAAAGTTATACAGGGTGTAACAAAAATATTTACGCATAAAAAGTGAACAATTTAATTCCACTGTAATTTCTTATTACCTAAGTATATCTTGACTAAAACTATATAGAGGTGTTGAGGACACTCTGGCCTTCCAAAAAATGCAAACTTGTAATACAACTTTATTTTGTCCAACAGAAATACAGGGTGGTCAAAAACGTATATTATAATGTCATATAATTTCCGAATGTAATGAGCTACCCCTTTTAATAAGCATTTTAACATTTTTTAAACATTTGTAGCTGGTTATTAATGTTCTTTCACCTTGATAGAACAACATAATAGGGAAAACTCAAGTTTAAGTAACAAAATTGACTAGTTTTAGTATACAGGGTGGTCCAAATTGCAAAACGTGCCATCGGTACTAAAATAATTATTACCCGAATTACCAATCTGCCACAATGTGACAAAGAGTTCTTGTTCATGCATGATCATACTAGTGTTTACAGTTTGTCATCATTCATAAGGTTTCACATTACAGATGGCACGAAATTTATATTAGATATACAGTGGCACATAGAAAAAGATCAAAATGGACCGTTTCAATTGTGTTACAGTTGTTATTGTTGTACGGTATGTACAGCTAATGAGTAGACAACTTATAATAAAGTTTTGAAAGTTCAGGAAAAGTCAATAAATTAAAATGGAACACATGATGTCCTCATGGTCCTCGGTAACAAAATCAATCCATATCTCATGGCGAAGTTCAACACCTGCATTCTGTGTTATTTAGTCACAAAATGTGAATTTGTAGCCGATTTTGCCCAAAAATGACAGTTTTTGTGTGACAATTTCTTTGAAATTCCAACATTGGAGATGTACAGAGGCTCCAATATGAGACTCTTTCAGTGATTATTTGTCAGATAATGTCAGCAACTCATGAATTCCTCCTGTTTTTTCTGTTGGCTCCTTCATCGTTTGTGTAC
>JXSR01S007665.1:2786-21383 GCA_000969725.1 Ophiothrix spiculata
AACAAGTAGCAAAACGAGGTAATTGCCTTGTTTTGCTACTTGTTTTGTTACTCGTTTTAGAAAAACGAGTACCCTACTCGTTTTAGAAAAACGAGGACTAGTTCCAAAACGAGGAACTTTCACTTTACTAGTTACTCATTAATATTAATCAATCAATCTCTTCCTGATTATATAAAATCACCTCGAAGCAATCAAAATGGCGCCGGAGTCGGTAGCTTTGACGCGGCGCAACCGAAGAATAAATAAAGCAAAAGATAGACACGGGGAAAGAGATTCCAGTAAATACATTCCTAAAATGGAATTTACAAAACATCTTCCACAAGTTACAGTATGAGACTGTAGTACGGAACAGAATATGCTGTTAAAATTGAGTGCAAAAATGTGTGCGTCAAACATAATTGAAAGAGATGACAAAATGAAAGCAAATGAAAGGGTAGCGAGGAGTTGTATGCATATATGAGGACATATGTCAACGGAAGCATTTTCAGTACTAAACATAACGTTAAATAGATAATGAAATGTAAAATCTTTGAGTCACTGACATTCATGATCAGAACTTGAACCACAAAGGGGCATGAAATCAATTTAAATTAAAAAAAATAGTATTGATGTGAATCAGCACATGTCATGTCAAAAATTAAAATCATATGAAATGATATTGGTGTGGATCAGCACATGTCATGACTCATGCGTCATGACTCATGGGGAATTTCAGTAAAAAAATTGCATTTGTATTAATTCTTAAACTAACCAAAGTGCTTGTCTAGATTTCTCCAGATGAGTTTTTTGAAAACTCGTCTACTGCTCATCTTGAGAGATCCAGGAGAGCTTTTTTTTGCTCGCCTGCTCATTACAAAATTCAGTCCCTGATTCCTTTTTTGTTGGATCACTCATTATTGTAAACAATATTACTTATACATGTATAAAGGGGCAATTCATGATCCACTTTTCACTAGACGACCACGGCAGCCATTACGGTTTGACAGTTCTCCCTATAGGCCCTACTAGGTTGGTAAACAAAAAAATATGTTTTATTTGGATTGTCATTAAATTAGTGCTATTTCAAAGAGCTAACTGATAGAAAACTAATAAGCCATAAATCAACTTTGTCGGGTTTTCAGTTGCGGAGATAAATTAGTTTTTTGAAGCGACTTTTGTATGCTCGCTAGGAACCCCCCCCCCCCCTTGGGCACCAATGGGTGGGAAATACCTTGATCACTTAAGTGTTAATGCAATGCACTGGATACCGTTCACGATGAAAAGTTGTTGTAGTTGCGCGGCTCTTGGGAATTTAAGGTGCGCGATGGCGCGCCTCAAAAGACAGTCACTGCAAATTATTTGATATATGGGTAAGTTATATGGGATGAGCTTTGCAACTTCATAGAGAGACATTTCAAAATTTACCAAGCGTGTCGCCATGGCAACCGATTTCTAACAAAAGAAATCAATTTTTCTTGCTGGATTTGACTTTGAAAGCTCATAAATCAAAAAGTAAGACATATATCAAAAATCCCTCCCATTAAGTTGCTTTAAGCATGATTAGATCTACATTTGTGCCAATTCTGGTGGTCATACACCATTTAGAAGTGCAACAATTTCGAGGGGCCAGTTTCCAAGTAGCCGAAAATCGCATTTTGAGATAAACTCATTTAAAAATTGCAACAAATAAAGAAAAATAAATAAGACGTAAAGTAGCTTAAAAATAGGAATGTCCGATTTTGATCAAATTTGAAGCAAATGAAAGAAAATAACCATACAGAACTTTTTCATTTTATTAAAATCTCATTGTTTTTACTGAAATAAAAATTGACAATAGTTCCTTTCCCTCCTTAAGCCATAGCCTAGGCCATGGTAGTCAAGGAGTTTACCAAACATAAACTTGTGAAAATTCATGATCATTTTTATGTAAACAATCACCTAAAATTAACAAATGCATGATCAAAGTACACATTTTGATTTTTTCAATCAACAAACACTCAAGTAGATACTCATTAATATCATTAACAACATTACATGAGTGATCCAACAAAAAGGGATGGCAAATAGCAAAAAAAGTCGCTAATTTTAGCCCATGAGAATGCATTGGTTGTATAGGAAGAACTGTCAAACCGTAATGGCTGCCATGGTCCTCTAGGGTACCCCGTTTGTGACATGCCTAAAATTTCAAGTAAATGCACCTTCGTTCATTTAAAATGGCACAACTTGAGAACTATAACACCCTATCATAAAAGTGTATGCAATTTTGGAAAGCTTTTTCTTCAAGGAATTCAGAAATGACACTGTTTTGGAGGAAGGGGTAGATCTAAAAACATTGTGACTGAACAAAATTCAATTTTTTGCCAAAAAAGGAATACTGATTCTGACTGATGTAAATTTGGAATCCTATGTACCCCACATTAAATTTAAAGCCAGATTTGTGTTCTTCATGACAAGACCCATATTTTGCTAGATCTATTTGGAAGCCCCTGTAATAGGATATGTTATTAATGGTTGGGGAAAAAGAGTTAAAGGGGCAATTCATGATCCACTTTTCACCCTCAAGGTCACCTCTATCAAATTTGAATTTTTGAGTTTTTGAGTGCGTGTTTTCTCGGGACAGTGCTTGTCAAGAACACCCCGAATAAGGGAATGATAAAGGTCGGCTTCAGTGTTAGGGTTTTCAGTTTGAAGAATGGGTTGACAAACATCCTGGAGATCCGACTTGAATTGTTGTTGTCAAGATCTTTGTAACACCTCGTTGTAATAGATCGTCTTTCAGGCGGAGGTTCGGATCTATTTATTTGACAACGGACCATGTGATGGTCGGATCCGTACCTACTCGATGAAATTTTACAAGAATTATCAACAAGAATATTATCTTCAAGGCGACAAATAACATGATCAAGGGTGTTCCCGCGTTTATGAGTAGTACCTTGGACGAATTGTTTGTAATCATGTTCATCAAGCAACGTGAGGTAGTGTGAAACATTCGGTTCATTAGGCTTGTTTACGTGGACATTCATATCACCCATGATAATGTGTTCTCCTGGGAGGATGGAGACAATACTAAGGAAATCTTCAAACTCATCATAGAATTGCTGATGGGTGAAGCCATTTTCAGTTGAGGGGGGAGGTCTATAAATAAGAATGAATCTGAGAGATTTGGATTGATCTGTAACAGAAGCATGTTCGAAGGAGACAGTGTTGATATCTATTAGTGAAATGCAAAAATTCAAATTAGATTTACTAATAAATGCAATCCCACCATGTTCGTCACCTTTTCGCGGGAAACTTAAAAACGAAAACCCTGGCGGGGTACATTCGCCGATGATAACTGGGTCTTCTTCCGCCAACCAAGTTTCAGTTATAACAAAAACATCCAAATCGTGATCCAAAAGATAATCATAAACGGTAATTGTTTTGTTTCTATTTGAACGGGAATTCCACATACATAGGTTGATATACTTTTTATTATCAAATTGAATATGCACAAGATTGCCAGAGTTTACGCCACGTTGTCTGTTATTATGCTCTACATAATTACGGCGATTAGTCTGAATAACATTGATGTTTTTTTGCATTCTGGTTCCAGCTCGACGACCCCTTCGACGCTTGACAATACCAAGATCTTTGATTTTTTGATATACGTCATCCTTAATTGGATAGGTTTTACGTAATGAAATGAGTTGATCTCTGGAATACACAGTTTTAGAATGAGATGTTACGTAATCTGTATTGAATTTCTCTCCACCATAATCTTCATATCGTGGGAGAGTACCAATATGGTGAATCAATGTTTTATCAGTATATACAGTACTCACGGCATGTGGTTGGAAATTAAAATCAAAATTCCCACTCGATGTGAACGACAAAGAAGTAAAGTTCTCTCTCCCGACACGGACAACACTTTCGTAAATACGTTGAAGTAAAATAAACGAACACACATAACAAATACCCACGAAAAAACGGCTAAAATCGAGAGCCATGTTTGGGCCGCAGCTCAGCTGTGTGAAAGCGCCCTATTTATTCTTGCTTTTAGGTGAAAATCAAGTTCCTCTTTTCCAATGATAAGAAATTGGAAAAGAGTAAAAAAATTGTAACCATCAAATAGGGTGCAGAAATTAAAACGTTTATTGACAAGAATGAGGTAGTAGTCGTAGTTTTTTTTCCTCATCGTTTAAGAATCATGTCAGGGAGTGTGCGATGCATTTTTTATTATTTTTATTTTTCTAAGGACTGTCTTTGAGACCTAACCATGAGTCCATCGTCCCTGTGCATGTTGTAGCCCGTGTCATTTCCAAGCCTTCTGCCATACAAGTAGCAGTCGACTGAAACAGCAGCTGTATAATTCCCTCCAAATGTTTTCAAGGAACTTGATTTTCACCTAAAAGCAAGAAGAAAGACATAAGTTTATTAAAAGACATAGACATCACATATAACTCAATAATGTACGTCATTTTCTGTAGATCAACACTTTATGACATGTGTATTACAAGTGGGGCTGCAGATTTCAAGTTTTTTCACTCCCATGACTCATATTTTATTTTCCAACGGGTACCCGGGACTGGAATCATATTTTAAGATACAAAATATAAACTTGAAAAAGCACCAGTCGGAAACATAGGAGTAGTGCACCGAAAGTTGCACTCGAGTCTTTGTACTATAGAGGTTTAAAAACAGCTGATTCAATAATAGACTTACATTCCTGTCAACATTCTTAAATTCTGATGCGGGGGACTTCCATAAAGAGCAACATTTACGGACAACTGACATGTATGAGGCCAAAAAGGTACACCCCAAAACTTTTTGAGCATCTTTAAAAAAGGTCTCAGTAGCGCACATACGACTCATAACGATCTCATTATTCAATTTGTGAACCAAAATTGCATACAAATTATCCTTTTTTTAAATGTTTTTACCATTTGTTTCTTTAATACAACAATTGATACGCATTGCCACCTAGAGGAAATTTTCACGCTATAGACTCACCAGGTATACACTGTATGCAGCGCCCCATGAAGGAGCATTCGCACAGGGGACCCACGGCTTTACGTGACTGTCCGACCACAGAGCAAGTAGCGGGACAATGCGGTAGAATTTCTAAAAAAGAAGAAGATTTGGCTTAAAATGAAAACCGGATTGGAAATGCGGGAGGACTACCAAAAATCGGGAGACTCCTGCCTAAACTGGGAGACTTGATAGGTATGGACTTACCGTAAAACTTTCCATCACCTTATTTAAACAGCTTGTAAATCAATCAAAATTATGGTGTATAAACGGGATATAATGGGATATTATCCGGGACATCGTCACATCAATGCTACTCGTGGGCGCCGCCATTAGTATTTGGTTTCTTTTCATATGCAGCACTATTTGTGACATCAGGCAGGTAAGGACACTCTAGTGGCACTTCAACTGGTATCACCTGCATGGGTTGCCATGATCTCTCAGATTTTGCTCTAATTGATCTCAGAGATTCATTTTGTGGTCAAACAAATAAGTGTGCATCGAAAAACTCATATTACATTTAGTTCGAATTTTATGGATTCTCAAAGATGTGGCAAAAGGTCTTTCTTTGAAGTAACGCGAGTAACAAAAAGACAATTTTTTTTTCAAATAATTTGTAAAGGGATCTCTTAATTTGTATGCCAGTTTGAATTTTGCGAATGCCCATTATACTAAATCATAAAATAAGCACAAACATTGACTACAAATAGCAAATTACAGAGCTCCTCAAAATGGTAACACAACAAGTAACAGAGGTAATGCGAGTAAAAGTTTAAAAAGTTTTTGATGACAAAAGTAAATACTTAGTGCAACATTCTGATACTTTTTCAACGGCTTCTGTTAAGAGTAACCTAATCCAATATTTTAACCTTAAAGGGGCAACTTATGATCCACTTTTAATCCTCAAGGTTACGTCTATAAAAAAAATTGATTTTTTTAGCTAGTAAGAATCATTGACTGGTATATGTCACGATCCCCAAACCATTCTTTCAAATGTGCTTGCATTTTTGAGAAAAGTGCGAAAATGTGTCATTTTATAATTATTGCCGGGCCCGACAGTAATTACAATACAGTAGCCTATGCCTTTTTTCAAAACACTGAAAAGCTTCTTCCTTTAAAACTAATTGTTGGAATCATGTGAAATTTTCAGTATATATTTACGTTGTGCTATTCTCTTTATTTAGCTAAAAAAGAGGCAAGGTTGTTGTCACATCAGAATCATGAATTGCACCTTTAAATATTGCTGTTTTTTAATTGCAATGAGCCCAGAGTGTTTGCTACAAGTTTAGCATATTTTAATGCTCATGATTACAATTTGTGTAAAGGTGGTCAACTAGTTCAAATGTGATGAGGGAATATATACTAGTAAAAATGATCATAATTCATGTTTTTAGTCATTTGCTTATTTCTTTTAGAGATGTTCACAGGCACTATCACAAGTTCCAACTGAATTCAAAATGAAAGTATTGCTGATTTTCAAATATTTAGTGATTACATTGTGCCGCAACAGACTAAATATGATGAAATGATCTCTTACAAATCATATTAGATTATTTCTAAGACATTTTAGGTGTATTTCTTCTCTAAAAATGAAGAAAATGGTAACCTGCATAACTGTAACACAAGTAACAGGAATGTTTGATCAAAAATCTTGTCATTTGCCATTATTTTGTATTCAATTAGAAAGTTTTTAAGTTTACAAGACTGTACAATAAAAACATGATAAAAATTATAATTAGACCACTTTCAAATAGGTGGACAAATTGGTAACTTGAGTAACGGTAATGCGAGTAACAGACTTTATGCTTCCCACTTTTTACATGATAAGTAGTTCTGCAGATTTAACCGTCTTGTTTCGCACTTAATACCATGCATATTTTATAAATATATTGAATAGCTTGTAAGTCTTTTATTTTGAGCAAACAAGTAAATCAAAGTTGTGTCAAATTTTGCCTTGTCCAAAAACACGTAACATGAGTAATGCTTTTTTGAACGAGTGCCATGGTCACATATTTTGACAGAAAGTTTGGTTGTTACTACCAATGGAAAGTCATGACTGAAAGGTATTAATATTTGAAAGATGAAGGAAGTAGTCCACCTAAAAAACTACAGCACTTGAAAGGGGAAATGGCACAAAAAAGGTAATGCGAGTAACGCTGGAAATGCCCACATTGATCTCAGCTTATAGTATTTCTTTAACATAACATAACAAACAAAATTTGTAACGCTCCAATTCCAAAAAGATCATAGCGCAAGATAAAAAAGCATGAATATTACTGGGATGGAAAAAGATCAGTTTTCAAGACCTTTTTGAAAGATTCAATCGAAGAATCCCCCCCAAAAGGCGAAGCAACCTGGTCCAAAAGGAAAGCCCCGCAAGAACAAAAGCCTTGGCAACCAAGGTTTTTTTTGGTTGATGGTATTTCGAGGAGTGTTGAATCTAAAGTAGAACAAGTGGTTGGTCCCTGTGATGGTCTTGACTTTGGGATCAAAACATTAGCAAGATACTGTGGAGACTGACCATGAAGCTATATGTGCACATAAAGACAGATTTTGTATGATGCTCAAGATACGTTCTTGGATTGGGAGCCAGTGTAAGGAATGAAGGAGTGGAACCGGGCTATCAAGTCGTGCAGCAGAGTAATTAAATTTTGCAGCTTTAGCCTTTATTCTGTATAGATTGCAGACGTCTGAGCTCATTGGCTGTATACCGTACATAAGTGCATTGCCATGGTCTAAACGTGACAAAATAAGTGCCCTCACTGCTTGGTGTCTGGTATCCTGGTCAAGAAAGGGATGCAGTTGCCAAAGGTTACAGAGTTGGTGGTTGGCCGAAGACACCATAGAACTAAGGGGTGGCTTCAAAACTCAACTGCCAGTTGTCTGCCAGTTCTAGGCGGTTCAACTGGAATAAAGCCAACCGCCCAGAACTGCAAGAACCGGCAGACAACTGCAGGTTGAGTTTTGAAGCCGCCCCGAACTTGCTTGGTCATCATCAGGTTGGTATCAAATATGAAACTTTTAAAGCCTTAGTTGTGCGATAAGAAAACATGGAGGCCTGCATGGAGGCATTCTTGCTGATTTTTATGAACACTGTTCTAATTGTGCATGTGAACTTAAAACATGGACGCCAGCATGGATTAAGGCCCTGCAGGGGAAACCTGAAACCCCGAATTTTCCTGGACCGGACAGAAACCGGGTCTGGAATTTTTTTGAGCTATTTTGGGGTTCGGTACGGTCAGGGAAAAATATCACCGGGGTTGACCGGGTCAGGGAAAGTTTTTATTCGGTCCGGGAAATGCAAAAGTCGTTCGGGGTAAAATAAAATGGGCAACAATTAATCGCTGTAATTTTATAATCCTTGTTAGCCACCATTCTAATAACTTGAAATTCGGGGTAACTCGGGGTCGGGGAAAAATATCCATCTTGATCGGGAAATCATGAAAAACTGCTGGTCCGGTCTAGAAAAAATCCTTTCGGGTTAGAGTTGGTCGGGGCAAGCTAAACTTTTATCGGGTCGGGCAGGTCTGGAAAAAAATTGTCGGGGAACGACGGGGTCGGGGTGAGAAAAAACCTGTCCCGCAGGGCGTTAGCATGGATGCATCCTTGTTGATTTTATGAACAACTCTCTTAATTGTGCATATGAACTTATAATACTGACAATTATTTATTTTATATCCTTTATTTCAGAGATTAACAGCTCATCTGTACGCCAAACAGCTGCCACCATATGTCATCAATCTAGATCCTGCAGTCCATCAAGTCAATTTTCCTGCAAACATAGGTAAGGCCAACTAAACTAATATGTTTGTTTCCGATAACCCTTCCTTCCCAAAAAATGCACCCGAAAAATGCAAATTTCATCACTTTTCTGAAAAAATAAAATATTTCTTCACCACCCCAATTTTCCCTTGGTACATGCATTGAGAGATGGCCTCCTTACAGCATTTATTTTTGAAACTGATGAACATCCATCCATCGTCTTTCATGTAATCAGATATCCTGGAAATGTACACAGTGAGTTCAGAGTCTTAAAAGCAACTTAAAATTAATGTTTTCAAATAGAGGGAGTCATATCTTTCATCCAAAAATTGTGTTGTAAAGTACATATCAGATGTTATATAAGCAATATATTTTTTTGATAAAATAAAACATTTTCCCTTCCTTCCATCTCAATATTTTGAAAGCATGAAATTGTTTGCGAAAATAAAATTTGTTCCCTTCCTTCCTTCTTCATGTTTTCAAAGCATGTTACCGAAAACAGATAATTATTTTTACTTGGCCTAAACAGCAAAGACAAATGTGTGATCTCAATCTTACACTTAATTTCAAAATCTGTGTGTTGATCATCACCAAATTTGCACTGTGTACACCCCTGTGAATGTACTGTAAAGGTGGTCAGGGGTATGGCTGAGGTCAAATGTCATATGTGGGGTAAACCTCAAAACTGTCAGGTCAATACAGTTGTCTTAATGTCATCTTGGGACATTCAAGGTTGCAGCCATAGCAGCCCATACTTTTCAGGTCTTTTAAAAGTTCAAGACTCTTTACTTGTTCAACCTTTAATTCCACCTGAACCACCCAGGGAGGGCACTCACACATATTGGTGATACGGGTATGTGCCACTTTGGAGACCCCTTTTTGCACAGCTGATCGCCGTTCTCCAGCTATGCATTTGTCGTTGAAATCGCCATTCTCAAGACTCCTCAAACAAAACCGTGCGCTCTCTTTCTTCTCCCTACCTGTGTGGGTTGTTAATTAGCATGTTAGTTCTCTAGAAGTCATTCCCTAGTCTAGTTTAATACACCTCATCGAAGAAAAAGTAAATGTTATCAAAGCAATGTTTTTTAATAGTGGTTCGATATCTATTTTACGTATATTGCTAGAAAAGATGCAAACAATTACAAGATGCTTCATTTTGCTTGATATCTTACTTGATATTTAGTAGGTGGTGTGACAATTCATGCAATATAGGTATAAATAAGCTTGCTTCAATGACAATGCACTAGGCCACTGCTCTACTACTACTATGGTCTGAATATACACTTTTCCTGTTTGTATAAAGGGTTGGTGTTCGATATTTCAAATATAAATTGTGTTTTCATTTTTAAAAAAGTCACAAAATTTATTCTCTGCACATCAGTTCTCATGATGATGACCCTTCTCTTGACCAATACATCAGTTCTGAAGACCGTACTTTTCTTCTGCGAATCAGTTCCCAAGACCCTACAATTTCCATGGTTGAAGAGTTCCCAAGACCTACTTTTTGCCTGGCTTGTCACATCCCTAGCCTCCAAAATTTGTGCTGTCCATGGCACACTCTGTCAAAAATTAAGTGGACCCCCCCCCCTGAGCTGAACTAGCTTGTCAGGACTTTTCAACATATGAATTTGGTAGGTAAAAGGGTGTTGGTATATCTATTAAATAATATTTATAATAATCCTGGGAAAAAGTATACTTTAGGTCCCGTCAAAAACTACACCCTAACCCTACACGTGACCCTAACCTTAACCCTAAATTAAACCTAACACTAACCCTAAACTTAAACCCTAAAATTCTGGATGGGACCAAAAGTACACTTGGTCCTAATCCTGCTATAGTTCCAAGTCATGTTTTCACAGTGGAAAATATAGATCTGATTGACATAATCATTTGAAAGCTGAGAATATAGATACACTGCCGACAGAAAGTATTTCAGCAGTATGAACAACATGCAAAATCCTTTTGACTTTAATTCACATACTATTATCAAAAACTCTGTTTATGTAGGTGTTTTACTTATAACGGGTATGAATAAATTCATGTCTCTTCTGAGATTTTACCTTCCATAACCATCAAAATGGTCCATTTTTTAAACCATGTCAAACACACATTCAGTATTCCCATAGACCACCAACAAGATTAATCTTTATCTCTGTGTAATGATGTTTGGCAATGTTTGTGTATATATGTTTATTCGTACTCTGGCAACTAAATGGTAATTTGACTGAGAATGCAGCTGTTGAGCCAGTCAAGCGTTGTTCTTTGCTTACGCACGATTTGGCGGCAAAATGTAAGATGTGCTGTAGTCAACAAATAGTAGCGCGCGACACAACGCACAGCGGAGTCACTAAGCACTCGCGCAGCGTCGGTCTAGGCATGGACAAGTAGACAAGTTTCCTATCTGGACTTTCTTTAATCTATGGTTTTATTATTCCAGATATCAGAGATACTGTGAAATACAAAGAGGTTATGAAGCAATATGGCCTTGGACCTAATGGTGGAATCATGACATCCCTCAACCTGTTTGCAACACGATTTGATCAAGTCATGCAGTTTGTTGAGAAAAGCAGCAAAGATGCCAAGTAAGATGCAGGGGTGTGAGACTTCAGCTTTTAAGCTGATTTCAGCTTTTTTATGAATTCAAAAGAGTCATAATTTTTTGCTGTCATTTTCAGCCTGTTTTGAGCATTTTGTCACTATTTTCAGCTTTTTTTATCACCTGGCCCTCACACTCCTGGATATGGGTATACACTGCGGGATTTCAAAAACTATTGGTGTGTGTATGTGCCTGGGCCGGACTTTGAAAATATTACCCATCTCTATGATTTTGAGTATAAACTGTTCTGCTAGATTTTTAACTCGCTTGATGGAATCAGCAACATTTCACACCTGAACTCGAATGATTGTGTTCCTGCAATTGGTCTGTGACCTGTGACTGGGTTGAGGAGCTCTTAAAACATTTGGGGACCTTCTTGATCGCAGGGTTAAAGGTTCCAGATAAATTGTGATGTACATGTAGGCCTCTCCCTCTGTTCGAAGATGGTTCCTTGCATTACTTTTACTTGTTGATTCTATCAAGAAAGTTGAAAATTTAGTAGGAATGGAGTTTTATCTAAAGTTGGGATATAGACAAACTTAAAATAGGTACAAGGATATAAAGCTATTATGATGCACACTAGCATAAGAGACCAGAACTATATAATCAGATAAAATAATGGAGAAATATGCATTGTACACTAGAACATTGATGCAGTTTTTACTCGGATTCATGTGTTATCACCCGGATGATTGACGACATTCATAAATAAAGACCCATATCTATATCTAATTTTAACCCCCCCCCCCAAAAAAAAAAACAGTCATAATTTGAAAGTCAACTAAAATCACCCTCGTGTTATCTGTGAAAAACCATCCTAAAATGCAGGTTATATATGTATACCATGTCAATGTGAGTTCCCCCCCCCTTTTTTTTTTGAGGGAGGTAGGGGGGATAGAATGAACAGTGGCTGTGTGGATCATGTAGTTGATATAAACATAGAATGTGCTGTGGTTGCCTGAAGTGTGTGACATTTATTTTTTCAATTCCCCCTATGGTTACAAGTGATGCAATCTGTAGTAAAGAAAAAAATATGCCAAAGTCCAAACATATGTTTTAAATCTATAAAAAAAAAATATAGAATTAATTGTATGTGGCCTGTTGATATGCCTAAGTTTAAGATTTTCCACATCCTCTACTAAAATAGCTATTTGGAATAATAATGATAGTAATAATAACACAAAACTCATATAGCACAAATTGAATGACCTCAAAGTGCTTGACAATATCAAGAAACAAATATGAATACATGAATATTCAAACATATAGGCTAAAAACTTCCAACAACAGATTTTTTTAAATATACTTTTATACACAATCAAAATTTTAAAAAGCACTAGTAAAAATTAATCTTAGTTGATGCACAAAAACAAGAATTACACCCAATTAAAGAAAACACGAATTAAAAAAGTACTACTGCAATTGTAGGAATGTTTAGACGACCGCAGGTGGAAACCTGCAACCTACCTATGAAGAACAATATTAATACTATCACTTCCAATTTACTTTACAGATATGTGATTCTCGATACACCAGGTCAGATAGAGGTTTTTACATGGTCAGCATCGGGTGCAATTATCTCGGAGACACTGGTAAGAAATAAAAAGGATAAATGAAAAATTGCAAATAAACAATAACAACAACAAGAAGTGTTCATTCGATTCTATGTCATAGGTGGCGGGTGCTTATTGTTTCTTTTTCTGATTCAATATTCATGAAAAATGTGTAGATCAATAGATTTAAAGAGACATTCTGAACAAATTAAAATACCATACCCCTTTGGTTAGTTTTTGGACTTCAAATTTCTGTGGTGGGAACTTAGAAGACACTTAGAGCACTTGTGGTGAGTTGAGCAATTAAAGGAGCTTGGTCCGAATTTTCAAAATTAAGTTTTTAATGTGACATGAAAGATAACAACTCAAAAGATTAAATTTTCAAATTTCACCTCAATCGGTCTGAACGTTTTGATTTTATGAGCAATTTTGTATTTCAGAGCTGCCTATACGTTACTGTGTGAAATTAATTATGGTTACCATAATTAGACACATTTTCATGCATATCTCCAAAACAAAACGCAATTTAGCCGTGAAATTTCACATGGGTTATGAGAAAAATATGAGCAACATTTTGGTACCAAAATCTCAAAAAGTTTGAAAAAAAGTTGAGGCAATCGGACCATGCTCCTTTAAGGTTTATACACAGAAACGTACATTTTCTATAATACAAAAAGCCAATTAACAGTTTGGAGAAAGAAAAGCATAATGAGAAAGAAAAAAAATCATACTATCATTTTGCTTAGAAACAAGTTACCAACTTGAATAGCCATTGAATAGAAGTATTTCAACATAAAATGGTTAATCCATGGATTTTATGGAGTCAATCCATCAATCAATCAATCAGACAATCAATCAATCAATTTTATGGAGTCAATCCATCAATCAATCAATCAATCAGACAATCAATCAATCAATCAATCCATCAATCATTCAATCAGACAATCAATCAAACAAACAAACTTATTAGGTAGACATACGTACGTACAAAAGAAGTGTACAGATAAGAAACGGCAGATGGATACTCCATTTTTTAAGTAAAAATAAGCAAGTCAACACTACAGAGCTTGATGGCTTATAGGTAGTTCATTAATTAAACTTCTTTGCACATAATAGCTTCGTCTTCTGTTACAAGATGTGAAACTTATTTCTGTCATATTTATTTATGTGTATGTGCAGGCTTCGTCATTCCCAACTGTTGTGGTATATGTAATGGATACAGCTAGGAGTGTCAGCCCTGTTACATTTATGTCTAATATGTTATATGCATGTAGGTAAGTAAACTGGAAATAGTAGGGTTTATTGTTTCAAATGAGTGGCTCTAAATGTAAAAAATAGTAATGATGGCATAGTGCGAATTTACAATGTATCACTGAATAAAATTTTGGTTACCCTCTGTTTCTTTATGCAAAGTATTGTTAACCTCTGTTTGTTCATGAAATGCGAACAAATATTAATGGTTTGAGTTTGTATCACACTCGGCTTTCAACCTCGTGTGATACAAGCCCAAACCATTAATTTTTTTTTATTGCGTGAGAACAAACAGTGGATAAAATGATGAATGTATCACTCACTAAACACGAACGTTGATAGCAAACACTTGAAAATACCAGTAAAATTGCTTTGGAAATGGTTATTTTTATTACACTGCAATCAATTTTAGATTTGTAGTTTTCCTGGCTTGATTGACAGCTTTGCACGTCGTTACTATCGGCACCGCGTAGTACAACGCATTGCAGTTAATCTCGCACGCATAACAACAGCACATGCTTTGTAATATATACAACCATATGTTCTAAAAGCAATACAAGTTGGACTGGTAAAAGAGCTGTATGATACGGCTTTTTAGTATCACATAGAGGATTTCTTATCACATAGAGCTTTGAAATGTAATGCAATATGGAAATATCCTTTTAGCTCTTGACCAATGAAATTATTGTATTTTATCTTCTGAGTGATAAAGAGATATTATCTATGGTTATGGATTGTATCACATTCGACCTTTTGCTGTATCGCGGAATATGGGAGCTTGTGTGTTTTAGTGGACCTGAGTAGGACTCAGAATCAGTAGGTTGTGAGTTCGAGCCTCGCTACGGCCAACAGGGTTATATCCTTGGGTAAGACATTTAACCCTGATTGCTTCGTCGACCCAAGCGTTATCATGGGTAGTTACTAGGAATATACTCAATTGGCGCCGTGATTGTAAGGCAGCCAGGTAAGTTGATTATATTCTATTGGTAACGGAATAAATGTAAAGCGCTTTGATCAATTCTGGAAAGGCGCTATATAAGCAATGACTTTTTTGATACAGCACCTACCCATAGATATCTTCCATATTGTGTGAGAGCAAACAGGGGTTGACAAATTTATCATTTAGCTTAGTAGACATAATTACTTTCATATGAAAAAACAAAAAATGTTAAGAGTTACTGTAATCTATGCAGTAGGGAATAAATAGTGCTCATCACATTACAGGAATATCTTAGCTAAGATGGAAAAGACATACAAGATGTTACCGATGCAATATATCACATATATTTTGCATAGCATGACAAAAGAAGTATCAAATTATTTTAACCGCACAAAAGAGGCCTGTCAATCAAAGTATAGGATAGGCTATTGTTTTCGACGAAAGCAAAAACGTCTCGAGATTTTAGTAAGTGCTTTTTATCATGTAAACACAAAAGGATTGTTAAGGATTGCAATTTCTCAAGTGGGGATTATCTTTACTTATTTACTACAGTGAATTGAATAAGTAAAGGGTTAACAAAATATTTACTACGGAAAAATCTACGGATTACTAAATGCATTGAACTGGCTAACTGTATGCAGCGCCCCAAGAAGGATCATTCGCACAGGGGACCAACGGCTTAACGTGACTTCCGAACCACAGAGCAATTAGAGTAAAGTTTCTTGCCCAAGGAAACAAGGAGACGTAATCCGCCTGGCCCGGGGCTATAGCAATCTATGATGTACAGTAGGCTGATTTTGAAAAAATCAAAGTTTTGATTTTTTATCGGGCTACCCTCTCATTTGGTGCATTGGGGGTAAAAAACAGCACATACAAAATTTTACAACTTTTCGTGATTATTTAGGGGGTGCTACCGACCTTTGAACTTTTGTGTGTTAAGTCAATGGCATTTTGAGACATGTTTTAAAATGCCTTCAAAATTCATCATTTGTGAAAATGATTGTACTAAAATTAACATGTGTTGTGTATAAGGTCTAATCAAAGCAATTTGCTAGGAAAATGTCAGAAACAGTCATCAAATAGACATAAAAATGCAATTTGTTGAAAATTCTATCATTTGGGTGGCAGCAAAAGATTCAACAGCCATGGCCTCTTGATAAAATTGTTCTGTTTGTTATTAGAAACAATTCAATAGTGTATTAATTGTTTAAAATCTTTTATCCTTTGTTGATGTGATGCTTTTTTATTTAACACACCTTGAGCATAACTCACAATCACTTTAATATTTTTTTGTCCTGAGAAAACAATATAAAAGGTAAAAAGTCAAACACTTGAAAAGCAGCCCAAGAAACATAACTTACTTTTTAAGAGGCCATCAAAATTTGGAATTGAATTAATGAAGTAATGATTCTGAATCAAGGTTGGTTTGTTAACATCATCAACTAGTTCAAAGTTCATTTTCTGCCATAGCTTGTCCAATGCAAGTAGCACCCTGGTAATCATATCACAGTACTACTAAAATCAAGAGCATTACATTGTATTGAACCTCGGGGTCAAAAGACTTGTAATAAAATTGACAAATATTCAATGAAGGATGAAAGTGCAAATCCTGTTAAGTGGTGTTAAGCATGTGGGTCATTAATCAAATATAAAACGCTTGTGGTTCCAGTTATGTAACATTTATTGAAATTTGTTGTAATGGATGGGGTAATGAGATGATTATTTTCTATAATTTATGTTTCAGACAAGTTAGACTTCTGCAATGACTGTATTTTATATTACTAATTCATCATGCTATTTGAAACTGTGTGTTGTGCCAGAGTCTAAATTAGTTTGGGTCTAAAAATAAAGGCTGTGTTATTAATAGGGTTTACTCCCACACCAGAGTGTTTTGTTTTTTCAATTTTGTGAATAACATTGAACTTGAAATCAATACATATGCATGTTTCAAGGAAGATAAACATTTTAACTAAAACATTAGGACATAATTTTTCACATTTTCTCCTACAGTCAGGAGAAAATCGCCAAGATTTGTAACAGCCCTAAAAGCCCATAGACTTTACATGCAAAAGTTCAGAGGTCGGTAGCACCCCCTAAATATCAATGAAAAGTGACAAAATTTTACATGTGGTGTTTTTAACCCATAATGCACCAAATGAGAGGGTAGCCCGATAGAAAATCAAAATTTCGATTTTTTTTCAAAATGTACAGGTATATATTGCGTAAAAGATGTCAAAGAGCATAAGAAGATTGAAATGAAGGACAAGTCCAAACAAGTGGTAGTATATTTAACAAAAATAAGCATTCTTCTCTTCTCTGTGTGTAGTCTTTAAAGCTTAGGTCACATACAGAGAAGTGTACTTGCCTGAGCTCTGGGCGAGCTGGCATGCCACAGCAAACAAAACCACATGACACAGAATTAAGCGTTATTATATAACCCATGTCTATGTTTTCAGTCACATAGAAAGAGTTGTCGGCCAAGTATAAAAATGTCTAAATGTGCGAGCTCGGCTGGGCATCGCACAAGTACCATACTAGAAACTCTTTCAAAATTTTACAGCTCGCTCTCAATTGGCCACACTTCCATGAAGATTTAAAGAGCTGTGAGCTCTTCCACTACTCGCTAACAACTTGACCTATGCTCGTGCTAGTCCCGACCGAGCTCCGTCCATAGCCTGCCCGAAGCTCTTTCAAATAATATGTCTTTTCCAAGACACCTGCAAGTTGTGAGCGAGCTCAGGCCAAGCTTGCCCAAATTGGGCAAGCTTGGCCTCGGAATGATGCAGTTTTTTAGCTATTCCGGCCAACTTGAATTTATGAAAATGCAAATGCCTTCCATAGGTTCCCTGTTGACTTTACGCTGCTGGAATTTCAACAATTTGCTGTACCTTCCATACCCTCCAACTGGAATTGAAGGCCAAAATAACAGCTGGAATTGGAATCTTGAATTGAATTCCGACTGGAAATAGGACATTTGGAAAGCCTTCCATACAGGGGTGCGGAATATATCTAGTATAGCTCAATACAATATGAGTCTATCCATTCAAGTAAAAAAATATGCAGGTAAAAAATTAGTGCCTCGAACTGGAATTGAAGGCCAAAATAACAGCTGGAATTGGAATCTTGAATTGAATTCCGACTGGAAATAGGACATTTGGAAAGCCTTCCATACAGGGGTGCGGAATATATCTAGTATAGCTCAATACAATATGAGTCTATCCATTCAAGTAAAAAAATATGCAGGTAAAAAATTAGTGCCTCGAACTGGAATTGAAGGCCAAAATAACAGCTGGAATTGGAATCTTGAATTGAATTCCAACTGGAAAAGTCCTATATGGACATGCCTTCCATAGGAGGTTGTGGAATACATCTGGAATAGCCCAATGCTCGACCGAGTTCACCCTTTTAAACCATTTTAACCACTTGATGGTTGATGAAAGGAGATCTCCCAAATTCCGGCGATTTCTCTCACTCAAAAAATCAACATTACAACTTGGCCGAGAACTTTT
>JXSR01S007665.1:27480-40734 GCA_000969725.1 Ophiothrix spiculata
TTTTTTTTTTTGTGTGTGGGGAGGGGGGGCTTATGGGGCTTCAGCCCCCAAAGCCACCCCTGGACACACCACTGATATACCTTTCAAAATAACAACAACGGATTAGTGACATTAAGTTGGCTAAACATACGGTGATTGGAAGTTCTTTTCTTTGAACTAAACAATGTTGAAACTAAGACTAAGGAGAAAACTTTGTTTTATATTTTGCAGAATTAAGTTAGGGTGAGCAGAACTGGAACTTTGCTGATGATCATAATGTTACAGGGGGAGGACATGTAGTATGTACTTGAAATGATAAATCCATTGCAATTTACTCAAAGCCTTCTTTTTCATAGATGGCAACCTACATTTGAGACTTATATCTATTACATCATTATACAGGGTGTATCAAAAAGAAGTTTACAGTTATTAATGTGCCTCCATTTCAAAAAGTATACTATATTCTGTAAATTTGTTTTGAATCAATAAAGTAGACCATTGTCCTTCCATTACAGAACAAACAATTATGGTGAATTTTGTAAATTTTATGTAAAATCAGTTGTGCAATGATTTCATGACTGAAGTTCAAATTTTTCTGACTTGAAAGGCTTTTAATTTGCTACCAGAAGCAGTTTACGTAATCTCATTTTAAGGCATGGTCAAAAGTTACATCCATATAAGTAAAGACCACTGAAAACCACCTGGGCTGATTTCAGGCTCAGCGTATACAGTTTTTCATGATTTAATGAAGATCAACAATGCAGTGAGATAAAATGACAAAAGGCACACTTTATGTTAAAGAACTTTTTATGTTGTTGTTTTTTCATTGGATAATAATAATTCATAAATATTTTTTTTTATAAAACTTGTGTTTTAATAGGTTAAATATCGCTCATATCTCAAAGTAAGCATAAACAATTGCATCAAAGACTTGATGTCTCTGGTGGAAACTGGAAAGCCAAGAATTTAATGCAATACTTCTTTTGCAGTTTTTTCGCTCCATTCTTCATTTAGAGATCGAAATCCAAAGCAGTCCACTGAATATATTGTAACAAAAGTTAGCTGCAAATCGATTTCAAAGATACTGATTACTACTGTGTATAATACCAACATGCAATCAATGAATGAATTGCACTTCTGGGCAAAGTTGACATTCAAAACTTTAGTTATAGGTAAACACAAAAAACAAAATTTGACTTTTTCACCCTATTTTTACTTTAGATGCCTTTTATTCAAAAAGTAGATTTGCTTCTTTCCTCTCATTTTGCCAGAGCAGCCCACATATGTTGTCTCACCAACTAGAATATCTCTTAAAAATTTATTCTAGCATCCAGTCCAACTTTAAGATTGAAGCAGTTTTACGACATGCATTGTGCATTAATTGTTTTTGTATCTTCTCAATTAAGAATAATACCCAAATAAAGATACTGATTAACTGTATAGTCTATTATCAGGGTGGTGTTAGATATTGATAAGATTTATGAGAATGCAAGTGGGCCCCACCTTAAAAATATTACCTTATTGTACTGTATGTCCGTCCAAGAAAGAACTTATCAAAATTTCAACTCTGTATGTTCAAAAACTATACTGACTCTATAAACCTGACTGTATAAAATTGAATGACAAAAATTTGTTACATCGTAACTTGCTTTGTTGCAAAAATTACCAAAATCCATACATTATTTTTTGGAAATGACCTTATACAGCTCTGAAGGAGTTACGCCACATTTCCCAATTTGGGAAAGCGTAGAAACATGCTATGGAAATATGTCGCTTGTTTCCAAAACAGTCTTGACATGAGTCACTCTACTGCATACTTGGAAACAGTTGAATATATCTTACCTTGGTTTCATTGGCACTGTCCTACCACTCTGCCAATACTTGATGATCATATAGTCAAAGCAACAACAATTAAGAGTACTGGCCCTTCAAGCATGCACTAGCAGTTGCGTAGCCAGAAAGGGGTAAAGGGGGCAATTGTCCTCCTGAAAAGAGCCTTGCCCCCTATCTTGCCCCCCTGAAAAAAATCAAGAAAAGTACAGTTCAAATTATTGAATTACATAGTTTGCACTCTTTTTTGTAGCATGCTTAAAAAAATGGTAAATTTTTCACTGCATTACCGTCATTTCACACTCAGTCTGTAGTTTTAACAACAGAGGGTTTGAAATGTTTGCGCACTTTGCGTTTAATTAAAAAAATCATAATATTTTAGAGTTCAAATTGCAAAATTGAGAGGTGACATTGAAAAATTTGTTTAAAAAGTAGTCAATTTACTCCTTTTTTTTAAAGAACCAGAACCAAAAATGTCAGTTTTACATGAAAAATTATGAGAATAAAATTGTGGTGTACCATTTTGTACTCATCCGAAGAGATGCCACCCTTTCAAAAAGACTTTGCCCCGCCTTGCCCTCTTGATGAAAATGTCTGGCTACGCCACTGCACTAGAGTAGGGTTTGTCCAGAGTTTTCTTCCTATCACTGTATAGTTTTCATCATTGTTTTTATTACAGGCTGTAGGTGTATCAGCAGTGACAGGTGAAGGGTTAGATGAATTCTTTCAGAAGGTTGAAGAGGCTGTACATGAATATGAGACGTAAGTTAATAACTCGATTGTTGTTCATATGCACAGTGAATTATATCTTGGGAAAAAGATCAGGGTGTGTCAAAATGAAGTTATCTGATATTCGTGATTTGAAATCAAATTAAAAATCATCTTGTTTAGGCTTTCGTAAAGGAAACCCAACTTGGTACTTGGTACCAAATTAGCTGAAGGAAACTTATGTTTAACAAGGCTCCAAGATTTTTTTAATTCAGTTTTTGAATGCAGGAGGAAGACCAGAGTACCCGGAGAAAAATCTGTGAAAGGGACCTCATTGATACTAGGCCAGGGAACTATCGCTTCACCAACCTGCTCTCCAAATAGTAGACAACAATTGGTACTTGTACATTGAAGCGTTTTTTAAATGTATCTAGTCTTTTTGGCTTTCGCGACTTTGTCAGAAATGTGAGGAATTATTTACGTTTATGATGGTTATGTGAGGAATTATCAATTTCCAAGAGTAAAAATAAAGGAACTCAATTTGCAAGCTGTCCATAGAATTCATGAGCAAGCAAATGCAAAGCTTGTTCATTTATATGTAATCAATAACTTGTTATGCCATTCTTGACCTGTGATTGATATCATACCAGTATGCTTTCAATTACCTTCCTGGTTATGCTGTGCAATTCTGGCTCACTACTAGGTATTCAACTTACTTTGGGAATTGTGATGCAAAACAATATAACCTCTAATAGACCACTGTGCTTGCAACTAGGTTTCAAATTTAAGAGTTTATTGTGCATTTGTGTCAGAAGGTCTAGCATAATGTGAAGTTTGGTTTTCTATTACAATAATGCCTCCTTTTCTATAGATTCCTAACAGTAAAAGAGTTCAAAATTTGGTGTGGTGATGGAAGTATTGAGGACGAGTATCATTTTGTTCTCATTTGTGGTTTCTTTGATAACCTTCGTATTCAGTATATCCCAACATATTACAGATCATATCCGAGTATACATAAATTTGTTGCACTCATGTCTTCTACAAAGTCATCTGATATTTCTTCTCTTGCTAAATATGTTTATAATGCACTTCAGATTCGTGAAAATATCGAATTTATTACTTAAGTTCTCTATATGTATATTTGCTTTATTTAAAATGTCATGTGATTAATAATTATCTTTGTTACATTTTATGCAAAGGGCCTTGGGCCTACATGCAAGTAAATAAATGCACGCAGGCACCAAAGTGTTGTGCCTGGTGGAAATTGTAATCAAAATTTCATCAGATATTTGTTACAATTTTAAAAAATAGTGTTTAACATTTAGCCACAGCTGCCATCATCATGATGATCAGCATGTCATAAATGATGTTTATATAGTTTTTAGAGTTAGTATACTTTGTGCCTGCTAGATCCTATAATCATTCTTCAAGTCATTTTTAGATTTCTTTTATGGTTTGTGGCCGCTCATACCCACAATAAGAATAATGATTGAAATGCACCCCTATATTATTAGTTGATGCATAGTCAGCATGTAATCAGTAGGCCCAAAATTGGCCCACAGTGATTTTTTCGTGTCATTTTTGGCCTAATTTAGGCCCATTTTTGGCAATATTTCAAAAAGTAAGTCAAAAATCAAAAATTTGAGAAATGTGTTCTTAGACATGTGTTTCTAAAGATTCTAAAAAGCATGAGGTCCAACCTTTATTTTTTTCAAAATTTAGTTAGGTTGTTTGTAAATATAGTGATCCAAGAACAAGGGTTTTTGGACCCTTGGTCCAAAATCACACAATTTGATCCAAAACTGACCTAACCATCATCTTCTACATGAAAATCCACATCTAGAAATGTATTTTTATATGGATTTACTTATCGGTTGCTGAGTTACAAAGCATAAAATATTTCAGAAAATGAGGGGTTAACTGTGCCCTTAAAGCAGAGTTGTACATGTTGCTTACATGATGGTAAATGATTACTGTATTGTTTCTATTAATCGCCCATTCTCTATTAAACGCCCACCCCAAAAAATTTCAAAGAGAAGCTGTCAAAACTGTTAAATAAAATACTGCATTTTATATTATATGATTTCTTGTTTTCTTTCAGTGAGTATCGTCCACAATATGAAAGATTAAAGAAGGAAAAGGTAAGACCGCATCTTTTATTTAAATATCTAGTAAAAGGCAGCCCATAAGCACTCTGTTGTTGATGTCCTTGGTTCATTTGAGATGGGTTTTTCCATTAAGTGAAAGAGATTATGTGACCATGGGTACCAAAATCTGATAAATTTCCCTTTGGTTGCATTTTTGCTCATAATAAGCCTTTATTTAAAGGTATAGACCATATTGGTTACACTCTATTTCCTGGCAATTTATGGTGTGAATTATGTTAAATTTATGTTTTGAGCCGTCATTTTAGCAGTAAATGGTGAATTGATTAATATTTTGCTTAAGTGGAACTTATTTCTTGATAATTTATGCTCTTTTTCCCAATTTGTACCAGTAAATAAAAAGCATGTGTTTGAAATTGAAATTAGTCTCTAAATGACATATTTTGTAGTTTGAACTGTTTCAAGTATTGGAATGTTTTGCAGTACTGATATAAAATTGGTCAAAAATGAGTTTTACCATGTACATGATATAAAAATATAAGTTAACTGTACTTTCAGGTCACTACAATTGTATAACAGTAATTAGCCATAAACTTTTAGATAAGAAAATTTGGAAAAGTTGTCTTGTAGTAAATGCCCTCCCTTTCCCTTTTGAAAAAAGCAACACCCCAGGGATTTTTAGAGACAAATACAGTATGTTTTAAAGTTTGCCAAATTCTTAAGTGTCACAGTAAGATTATATAGTATATGCGTACTCCGGAAACTGAATGGTAATTTGACTGAGAATGCGGCTATCGAGTCAGTCAAGCGTTGTTCCTTGCTTACGCACATTTTAGCGGAAAAATGTAAGATGCGTATTGCATTGTAGTCAAGTATTTGTGGCGCGCGACATGACGCAAAGCAGGACTACTATACAAACACGCAGCATCGGTGCAGGTGTAGCACCTGCGTTGCGCAATACCCTAACTTAGCCAGGTGCAAATAGACCTGTTCCTATCTGTACTTTCTTTAATCTACAGGTTGTAACAGAAAAAAATATACATTGTTATCTACGCTGAGAGAATAAAGTTACACCTTGTATCACACTGTCATTTATCTATATCGAAAGCCAACTTCTTAAGCTACAAAATGTACTTTGTTTCATCCAAATTGATGGTCTACAAGCAGAGTTATTGCAATTATACTGACCCTACCTTCAAACCACCTGGGCCAGTTTATCCGATTCATTTACTGGTAGCGAAATAATGGCACATAATGCCACAAATCAGCCATACAATATTGAATAGGATAACGAGGCTGAATTTAGTGTTCCATGAACTTCTATCTAACAAAGGCATATTATAGACTCTTAATGATGACCTTGACTGTTGTATTCTTAATGTTGGACGGGATGCCAGAACAAAGTTTTAAGAGATATCCTAGTTGGCGAGACAACATATCATCTAAATGACAGAGTCAACATGTAAGCACTTTAAGACTACCCAGAGATTTTAAATACAGGTCAAGTGAAACACTTTCATTTTGTGAACTTAACTTAAGTTTTATCAATTGAGCTAGGAAAATTATTTTTAATTTCCATATTTCCCTTTGAATATGAATCTGTGTGCAAAAAAAAACGGCAAAAGGATGATTGCTTTACACTCTTTGCTTGACATCGAGTCTTTGATGCAACTGGTAAGACCTGCAACTCTTTATGCTTACTCTGGGATATAAGCAATATTCTAACCTATTAAGGCATAACTTTTATCATAAAATATCATAAACTTATTTATGAATTATTCTTATTGTATGAAAAAATAAAAACATTTTTGAACATGAGGTGTGTTTTTTGTCATTCTATCTCACAGCATTGATAATCTTCATCGAATCATGACAAACTGTTTACGCTGGAGAAATCGGCCCAAGTGGTTTTCAGCGGTCTTTACTTAAATGGTCGTAACTTTTGATCCTGACCATTAAATGAGACCATTTAAGCTGCTTCTGGTAGCCAATTAAACAGCCTTTCATATAAGGGAAAGTTTGTGAATTCAACGATTTTATTTTCCTAATGATATCGCTAACAAGAATGTATAATTTTTTCTGTTACAACCTTTATGAGTATAGGAAATAGATGGTGCCATATAGATTAAACAAAGTACAGATAGGAAACTGGAATATTTGCACTCTTAAAATTGGGCTATGTTAGGGGATTGCGCCAAGCTGGTGCCAGCCTGGACTAAAAGCTGTGCAATGTATTGACTCTGGTCTGTGTTCTGGTCATGCACTACAAAATTGCTTGACTATAATGCAATATGTGGGTTGCTCTGGCAAAATTAGAGGAAAGTCGCAAATCTACTTTTTTGAATAAATAGCATCTAAAGTAAAAATAGGATAAAAGGTCAAATTTTGTTTTTTGACATAAAACGCCTTCATGCATAAGTGTTTACATATAACTAAAGTTTTGAAGGTTAACTTTGCCGGGAAGTGCAATTATTCATGGTTAATTGATTGCAAGTTGCTATTATACACTGTAGTAATCAGTATCTTTGAAATCGATTTGCAGCTAACTTTTGTTGCAATATATTCAGGGGACTGCTTTGGATTTTGATCTCTTAATGAAGAATGGACAAAGAAAGTGTGATATATTTTATATCATTCAAAAGCTGAGATTATAGAGAATTAAAATATGTCATAAACGACTTTCCTCTCATTTTGCCAGAGCACCCCTTACATTTATTTATATTATTATAATTATAGAATTATGCTTAGTAAATAATAGTACATATTAAATAATAGTGCTTGACTGACATAGTTGCATTCTCAGTCAAATTACTAATCCATTGGAAAATCCAGCTGTGACCGGGTTGCGCATAACATATGTCATTGAATGAAAGGATTACATACACTAGCGGTCTAAAGTATTTCCGCACAAACACTTTATTCAGCCATATCTCACAAGGCGTTTATAAGGAAACTATCTGGAAACTCATGTTGCTTTTGGTCGGATCTGATAGGTAATCTAGTTAAGTGTAAAATTGAGCTCCGAATGGGATCAACCCCCTCACGTACAGGTAAGGGGCAACAACACAAATGGGTCGAAAAACGTGATTTTTAGGTCAATTTTGATTTGACAACACCTTGGTCAAGGTCACTTCACCGCTCAAGTTGAGTGGTCATATGGAATGTGTATATGTAATAGAATGACAAGCAGACGATTAAGTGTCCTGGTCACGCTTGACTGCGCCAAGAAAATGATTGGAAGCAAACGAAAAATGATCCTTCAACGCTAGATATAAAAAATAGGGCTGTGATGAATGTGGAGTGTTTTGTGACGGTATATGACAGATTGAAAATCTCTTAAAACTTTTAAAATGTCATATACCGCCAGGGACCATTCCACCTTTACCACAGCCCTATTTTTGTAAACTGGGGGGCGTTGAAGGATAATTTTTCGTTTGCTTTCAAGTATTCTCTTGGCGAAGTAAAGCATGACCAGGACATTTAATCGCCTGCTTGTCACTCTATTACATATACACATTCCATATGACCACTAAACTTGAGCAGTGAAGTGACCTTGACCAAGGCATTGTCAAATCAAATTTGACCTAAAAATCATGTTTTTTCGACCCATTTGTGTTGTTGCCCCCTGCCCGTACGTGAGAGGGTTGATCCCATTCGGAGCTCAATTTTAAACTTAACTATATTACCTATCAGATCTGACCAAAAGTAACATAAGTTTCTCGATAGTTTCCTTATAAACGCCTTGTGAGATATGGCTGAATAAAGTGTTTGTGCGGAAATACTTTAGACCGCGAGTGTTGATTTTCATCTTGTCACATTTTTCTTACAGTTAGAAGCTGAAGAAAAAAGAAAAGAAAGACAATTGGAGAAGGTGAAGAGAGATCAGGGCAAAGGCAGAAGTGTCCATATGCCTGGAACTTCAGATGAAGGTTAGTGGGTATAAGTCCATTGCCCTGTCCTTATTGGAATTGGCTTGTCTCTTGGGTGCTATGAGAATCATAAGATACATTTCTTCACATTTGCCTAGATTATTTAGACTAGTAGAGTAAATACTTTCTTTTACCGTCATCTTGTTTTCAAATGTTTTGTTCAGTTTCCTGTTGAATTTGCTAGTCTATTGAATGTTGTTTTTTGTTGGTGTTGTAAGACTCTGAAGACTGGAGCTAATATAAGTTTCTCTAGATCGTGTAGACTAGTGAAGTAAATACCATCTTTTGCCTTCATCTTGCTCTGTTTCCAAATTAAATGTTTTGTTCAATTGCTTTTTGAATCGGCTAATCTTTTGAATTTGTTTGTGTTATAATACTCTTTAAGACTGAGTTACCTTTCCTCAATGTTTCTCTAGATTGTCTAGAATAGGAGAGTAAATACCTTCTTGTTCCCTCATCTCATCATGTCGTCAAATGTTTTGTTCTGTTGAACACCCAACTTGGTATACTGCTTGGTCTCTGTATCTGATTACTACCTCCTCAGCCACTTTTTCAACAGTATGACTCTTGGAACTTATTGAATTAATTTAACTTCAACACTTCACGAATTTATCGCTCACCTGGAACGTTTTTGCTAGCTCAGAAGCGTCATCAGCAGTTGGTACGACTGTGATGTCTCTCTTGCTTGACTTATTTCTCCATAATTATTAAGATGATGTATGATTGGCAAAAAATGGTATCTTAAGTCTTTTCTCATTCTATGTCAAGTTTGAATTGCCTTAAAGGTGCAATTCATGATTTTGATGTTAGAAAAACCTTACCTGTGTTCTAGCTAAATAATAAGAAGAGTACATTTGAAAATTTCACTTCATTCTGACTATTAGTTCCAAAGTTACAAGCTTTTCAGTATTTTGAAAATTCCAATAGGCTACTGTGTTGTAATTACTGTCGGGATCCTGACAATAATTAGAAAATGACACATTTTCTCACTTTTCTCAAACATGCAAGCACGTATGAAAGAATGGTTTGGGGATCGTAACAAATACCAGTTGACGATTCTTACAAGCTAAAAAACACAATTTTGATAGAGGTCACCTTGAAGGTGAAAAGTGGATCATGAATTGCCCCTTTAAATCAAGGGTGATGGATGATGCTAATTATTCGTAAGTCTATGTTATGCCATAATTTTCATACAACACACAGGTCCATCTTTTTCACATTTGATATGCCTTATCTCTTATTGAAAATGAAAAAAAAAACAATGTTATTCAATAATCTTGAAAGCTGCAATGATTTTCCCACCACAATTTTTTCACCGAGAAGGTCATTGTGTTAGACATCGGAAATTGAGTACGTGTAAAACTTAATACTTGCATGGGAACATTTAAAAACAGCAAAGCAGCAAATATTAAAAGAGTAACATTTTGCTTCAGATTCTGCTAAATGTATCTGCTAAGCTGAAAACATTTAAATTTAATTTAATTCTATATGATTTCAGAAGGATTTCCATTGTTGAAAGAAATTAAAACAACACTACAAAGTTGCTCATCACAAATCAACAACTCTGCATCCGATGCGTCAGCATTTTTTGTATCACGCTCTTCCGTGCACCTCGTGCAATAAAAAGAAGCAGATGCATGGATGCATCATTGTTGATTTGCGATCAACATCTATGTAGCGTGTTTGAATACCTGAATACATAATGACATATTATACATCACGTTTTGAAAAGTGAAAATATACAAAATCAGGTGTGAAATAAACTAACATTTTGAATTTGTAACTTTCCACTCAATTTGTTGGAGCAGGTCTCATAAGGTAGTACACATGTTTTGTATTCTCTTGCCAAATCTTTAAAATTTATTTCTGAATTTGATATTGAAATTTAGGTGCAGAAGACAGTATTTCGGACCCAATAGCGATAAGACTTGCAGCTGCTGAAGAAAACGAGGATGAAGAAGATGAAGGCCTTGATAGAGAGGGTAAGGAACATGACAATAATATGTCAATGGATTTTTTAACCCATGCATTTGGTGCTGGGTTAAAAAATCATAATGCATCTTTTGTTCAGGGGTGTGAGAGTCAGGTGATAAAAAGAGCTGAAAAAAGCTGAAAATAGTGACAAAATGTCAAAAACAGGCTGAAAATGAAAGAAAAAGCTCAAATTCTTTTGACGGCATTAAAAAAGCTGAAATCAGCTTAAAAGCTGGACTCTCACACCCCTGATTGTGTTATCTGTATGTCTATTGTCAAACGTCAAACACTTCACAAATGTGTTTCTTCTCAAATACACTTTAATCAATTTTGGTGTACTTTGCACAGGATGTGGGTAAGGCTTGGCGTCCAAAGACATTCGCTTGCCCGATTGACATTCACTCATGCACCAAACCAAGAAAACTTTGCTTCAACAGGAAGCGATATTTGCTACACTTCGTATTGAATTGGGGCGGAGATCGCTCCGAATATTCTTGGGTTTGTTTATGCAATAATCATAGCACTACAACATGCACGAGTGACATTTGCTTTCATCGATTGAAATGATGTTCGCGCAATCAGAGCGACATTCGCTCTCCGTTTTAGCGAATACGTCAGAGTGAATGTCACTCGGCTGAACAAATGTCTTAAGACGCCAGCCAAGCCTAAGGGGCTATAATAGGGTGTTTATGATTTTTCGACTTCAAGGTCATCCGGGTCAAATGATATCACTTTAAATCCTTTAAAACACTGCTTTGATGCAGACTTATCCGATTTCAACAAAATCAGGGTTAGTACGGGTCCTTGAATTTTATTTTTCAGTTTCCAGGCCTTGAAAGTCCTTGAAAAACTGACTTTATCTTGAAAGTCCTGGAATTGTTGAATGTCAGAAATGTAAAAAATTAATATTTCAAAAGAATTTACCATGCAATTATTTTTATCTAAAGATGAGCGAAAACAAATTTATTTATTTTTGTTGACACATATTCCGCTGGCTGCCGCTGATAAGGGGAAAAGTCCTTGAAAGTCCTTGAATTCTTCTTTGAAAAGTCCTTGAATTTTGTAAGTGAAAAAGTGTGCTTACCCTGAAAATTTTGGTTTAGGTGTCCATGGCTGGGGATCCTGTTGGATGTTTTGGAATTTTTGATCAGATGTTATCCAGGAGATCATTGGGGTCAAGACTGCTAGGTTAATTTATGAAATAGAGTAATCAAAAATTAGTATCTGACCATAAGAAGGTGCTAGATTTATTGTACTTGCATAGACAGATTGATAAAAATCTAGGCCAAAAACAGAAAAGGTTTGTCTCAGAAACCCCGCGCACATTGCTATGTGAGCTGGTCTTTCTCTATTTTTTTTTATTGTCTCGCCTGAAAATTTTCAGGAAGAGACATAGCATTCCTATTTTCTGTCTGGCGTCCGCCGTCCACAAATTTTGTCTGGAGCAAATCTCGGAAACCACATGCCCTATGTTAATGATATTTGGTGACTGGGTAGGCCCAGAGCCGAACTGGAACCAGCAACAATTTTGGCGCAAAATATGCTAATTAAGTACCTAATTTGCATAATTTATGCATAAAATGGTTTAAATGGCATATTTTACAAACCGTGCACTCTACATTCATGAAATTTAGTGGGTAGGTGGGGATTGAGCTGCGCTTTGACCAGCTGCAATTTGAGCGCAAAATATGCTAATTAAGTACTTAATTTGCATAATTTAGTATGAAATGGTGCCTATTTTTCAACTTTGTCCGATTTCAAAGTTTAAGGTGTCAAATTGTTCGTCTTGGACCAGTGATCAAAAGTGTCAGAGGTGACCCCGTCATCCAACCACTTCCTTGGGGTCAAAGGTCAAAAGAAAAGTAAAATTTTCAACTTTGTGCAATTTCAAAAGTTTAGTTGTCAAATTGTTCGTCTTAGACCACCGTTCAAAAGTCCGCCCTTTCCCTTTAGTTCAAAGGTCAAAAGAAAGGTCAAATTTTCAACTTTGTCCTATTTCAAAGGTTGAGGTGTCAAATTGTTCGTCTTGTACCAGCGATCAAATGTTTCAATGGTGACCCCATCGTCCGACCTTTCCCTTTGGGTCAAATTTTCAACTTTGTTCGATTTCAAAGATTAAGGTGTCAAATTGTTCGTCTTGGACCAGCGATCAAAAGTGTCAATGGTGACCCCGTCATCCGACCTTTTCCTTGGGGGTCAAATTTTCAATTTTGTCCTATTTCAAAGATTAAGGTGTACCTGAGGATATTTTTGACAAAATTGTGCAGTTTTGTATAAAAGCATGAAAATTGGCATGAAGGTAGGGAATTTTATACTGAATCATTCTAAGATTGGAGCCATTTTTGCATTTTTCAAATATGGCGGCCAACTTGAAAATTCAAAATGGCCGCCATTATCACCTATTGAAAATACAAAAATCAACATTTCATCATTTTGGCAGCATTTCCATACATGGTTTGAGTTAGAAATGACAAACATGAATCACAAATGACTTAATTCATCATATTTCACTTATTTTGAAAATCCAAGATGGCTACCAGATTCAAAATGGCGGCCAATTGGCATATTGCCATCATACAAAATAGGCATTATTCCAAAAATGGGAAGGTTTGTGGAGTTATGCACTTTAATTTATGTTTAATTCATCATTATTTAGGCCATAAAGGTGTCTGCTGATGAATTATTCAATTTTACACATTTCCGTCTAGAGGGCGTGATTCAAAATGGCC
>JXSR01S007666.1:38734-50791 GCA_000969725.1 Ophiothrix spiculata
TTTTCCAAGATAATTGGACAATTGACAAGATAGTGGACTCCTTTAATGAGACTTTCTTTTCACATATAAATCAATGTATTCCTAAAGTTACCAAAAAACGTAAATTTAAGCCTTGGATATCAAAAGAACTTTCTTTTCACATATAAATCAATGTATTAACAATTTAAAGAGGGCAGTATAAAAATATCACTAATATTAGTGATCATAGTGATCACTGAAAACCGTGCGCGGTCCTAACTGTTCACCCTTTACCTTCTCTTTTGTGATTGAGCCATTTAAGCAAAAATATTTGAGGAAATTGTCTATAAGGTCTCTTGGTTGAGCAAATGTGTTTGAGTACAGCTTTATTGATAGCTATTTCACATGTCTAAAACAAAATATTTCAACATTTTTTACAAACACTATTAAATACTTAGAAATATAAAAGGGGCATTGGACAAGTTCAGCATCATCCCCAAACTTTTCCCCAAACATTTTGAGATTTTTGCACCATTGTAAGTATTAGCTGTAATAATGACAGCATGCAAAGTTTTATTGTCAAATTCAAACCTTTTATACCAAAATATTTAGATATTCTTTTATTTTCAATTATCTTTGAATTATAGTTGAATTTTTAATTGATCTTTTCAGGAGATCTAATGTAAACTCCAAACTTTTTTTGATGTATCTGCAATCTATGATGTGAAAGGAATGTTTTGCGAACAAATCTTTTGCGCTTTCTTGAAATATAGCATCAATAAATAGGTTTAGAGAATAGCCTCATACTCAAGATCAACAAGCAAAAATGAAATTCAAATTTTTTGACTTTTCTGAAGGTTTTGATTGAAATATTCCTGATATCTGGTAATTGACTGCTATTTTCTAGCAAATGAAGTGTAAATCATCAGCAAATAAAATTTCGAAATTTTGTCTTATGCCCCTTAAATTAATATAAGTTATAAGATGTATTGCACTAAGTATTTCTAACATTATCTTATGACTGGCATAGCTCTTGATATGGATAATTTACCTGGTTGAATTAAATCTAGAAGTTTCTGTAAAACCATGACTAACGCTTCGGAACCGCCCAAGGAATCCAGGTCCACGGCAGCTATTAGGTTTTGTAAACATATCAAAGCCCTGCTCTGAACTCGTAAAAACCTGCAAAAGGCAAAATATGATCAGCTATTTGGTTCAACTATTTGAAATGTAACCTGTTTTTTAAAAAACATGTATCAGCTGGTAGAAAATTTACATACTTGGTACTTAACCACAACAAATATTTTATAGTTTTCTTATGGGTTCTTTAATACACATTAAATTCGCCCATGCTATGCAAATCATACTGTAGAAATGGGACATGTAGGTCGTCGGCTACATCACATATGGTTCTATCTCCTATTTTTGACATTTTTGAGAAAATTGGAAATTAATACTTTGACCTTGAACTCTTCATGATTACAAAATTTCAGAAGTGGTTTCTACCTAATTAATGAGATATTAATTAACAAATTTGATAAATGTGCAACAAATTCAAATTAATGATTTTACATGCGGTGCTATCTCGACCTATCTCACGCAATTCCCTATGCGATTAACGAAAAACTACATCACATATACGGTTCTATCTTAAGATAGAACCATATGTGAAACTGCATCACATAAGGTTCAATCAAAGATAGACCCCTATGTGAAACACCGATACGACAATCACGTGGTTTTATAATACGGCAATGAATACGTTGCATATGGGTCTACCTTGGATATCGCGCAAATTAATACTAAACTGCCAATTCTCAATTTTGAATTCCGCTTTTCTTACCCTTTGAGTACTGTTTTGGTCTCTTTACACGCTTCTAACCCATCAGTCAGCTGCTTGTCAATCAATGTGATTCTTGACAGCACCTACAAGAATAACATAATGGTCAGATAAAGTAATACATTTTCCTAATATTGTGTTTTGATTTGCTCTCTTAGGCGACAAAAAAAACACACCCTGTTTTACGGGCACTGACCGACCCTTTGCATTTTGGAAGATGAACGACCCTAAATTTGCATTTTGGATGAAAGTTTTTTTTAGTTTTGCCAAAATTATGTAAAATCAGCTGGTTTTTTGACTTTGTAAAAAAACAAACATTTTTTTCTCCCATTTTTTCTGATTTTGGGGTAATTTAAGGAAACATTTCCCAGACTGACTGGGTACCCTACTTGAAAGGTCCACCCAAAGCTAGCTATCTTGTGCGCCCAACAATGTACAGTCAGCATTGAAAGGAGAAACAGATATCGTACATCATCATCAGGCATTTGAACTGCTAAACTTGTTCTTTTAACTAACCAGATGACAAAAATCTATAAATTCAGTATATAAAAGGAATATTGACTGCTTTATTTTATATTTTGCCAGAGCACCTCTCATATTTAACATTATATATATCTACATTAAAAGGATTTTTTGTTTGTTTGAAGCAACACTCAATCCATTCATTATGAGATAATAGATGGATAGTGGACTACCCAAGAAGCCAAAATGTGGAATCGGTGCTCTTTTCACTACATGTTTACCCATGAACCGGTATAGTTGGAAATTTACCTGAAATTAAAATTTGGCTCTGTGCACATCAGAACAAAAAAACAGAAGTGGCTGGAAACACAGACACAGTTCAATAAGTAAAATATACATGCTATTTGAATCAGCTTACAAAGTTTGTATCAAAAACGAAATCTTCATTAATCCTCATATGATTGCAAGAAAGTTATATCTGCAATAGCTGCCCTAAGTTATATTTATTAAACACCTTGTCAGAAGAATGTAAAAAATCCCTCAAAATTTCCCCGTCTTATGTCAGTGGCTCTTGAAATGGTTCTTCAAGTGACGGTGAAGAACCATTTCAAGAGCCACTGTTCCAAGACTGAAGATTATACAATGTGCAATCAAAATTTATGACAAATGGAAGCTACAGTAGATACAACTTTCTTGCACTCGCATGACAATTTGTGTGTATCAAAATGATTCAAATACAACTAACCTTGTGTGGAATCTGCTGGTTGATCAATGCACCTTGTATCTCAGCTGACAAACATAATGGCATCTGGAAAAACAACAAACAATGCATGCAAAACTTGAGTTCTAATTCTAGATATTGAAATAGTAAATTGAAATAAACAAAAAGCAGGTAAGATTAAAGGTGGTTTCATTTTGAGTAGCTGTCGTTGCGGCAAATGACTAAGCTTGTATACTCTGTAAATCTTGAAGTAAGCAACAAGCAGCCGATTAACGCACATAAACCAATTTGACCATACGGGGGAGTAAATTAGTCCGTATTTCTCGAAGCATAACAATGCACCAAATCTTGCTGAATATTCAAAAGAGCTTATGTTCAATGTTTTTCCATGTGTTAGCAAAAACATTAGCCCAAAATAATACCAAAATTATGAAGAATTCATGTAAAAATATATGAATACGCAGTGATTCGGCCCTAATCAATCCAAATCAATTATTATTAGTCTCTTACACAATACAAAACCACCAGTTCACAATATTGAAGAATACAAGGGATATGCTATGGATTTTGTAACAGAGTCTGATTTCTTGTTGCATACTTCAAGGTTTATAGAGTATAGTTGCGGCAGACGATCAAGTATTTGCAATTTTTTGAGTTGTCGTAATGTAGCACGGCACATTTGTTATTGCAGCGATGGTCTGTCGCAAGAAAGGTTGAATTTATTTGAGCTCAAAATATTGTGTCGTTCCGACCATGACAACATGGTAATCGATGCATGATGCAAAATTTCCAGATTGCTTGACTCTGAATGTGCTATAAATGGCTGGCTCTGTAACACTAAAATGGCAACCATTCTGATCATCAATACTATTACTGCTACAATCCCCCAGGGGAGGGGAAGGTACTCAACTTTGGTTTTGATAGAGGTGTGCTGCTGGGAAATTTGAAGTACCGCCCTTACAGATATCAATTTTCAAGAAAACGAGACCCATCCATATACCAAATCGCCTAAATTTTCGAGTCAAATTTATACAAAAATTGAATTGTTCCCTGAAAATTTGCACTAATTTTTGTTCCAAAATTTGAAAAATTCCCAAATTTGTGCAAATTTTTACAATCCACACAGACAGATACTAAGGTTTCTGTCGAGGCTGTTTTTTCATGGCGACATGTCGCAATAATTTGTTGCCAATTTCAACATATGTGTTGACATAAATAAGTTCATATCAAAGAGTTGATTGTGCAGGAAAATAAAAATTGTTTGAATAAGTTTAATGACCAGTTTTAGACGTAGACTTACCTCTAATATAGTAGTGTGCTAGTTCTTTCTGCGAACAACACTATGGATGATATAAATTGATGATTCTGTATTTTTTATTGTTGTGAACCATCATAATAACTTTAAAAACGGTTGTAAATGACCAACAACTAACAAGTATTAAATCATCTATGCAACACTTTAAAGCTCAACTGCATATAAACAGCCATAAATTAACAATTAAACATATGTTTTTATGAAATTTAACTTGCCCAGTTTTGTCGACAAAAGAGATTCCATGTCTACATATGCTTATGTCAACATATATGTTGACAAAAGGCATGTCGACAGAAACCTTAACAGATACACAAAACAACAAACACAGATAGGAACAAAGACACACATCTCTGATAGATTTACAAGAAGTGGTTTATTTTTGCATCATATTACTACAATCTTTTTGTAGTTTGTGCTGCTACTGTTTCTGGAATCTAGACAAAGAGACAGACAGACAGACAAAAAAGACAAAGACGGACACGTCTGATAGACTCACCATTAGTGGCTCTCCTTATTGCATTGTATCATTGCCATTGTCCTGCATATCATCACTCCTACTACTACTGGAATCCAGACAGACAGACACAAAGACAAGACAGACATATCTGATCGACTCACCATTAGTGGTTCGCCTTCTGGCATCGTATCATTACCATCATCCTGCAAATCATCACTGCTACTACTACTGGAATCCAAATCCTCCCACTCTTCATCGTCTGAAATAAATAAATGGATTTGTAGCAAACATTACATTAACAATATTTGTCACAACTCCAACTGGCTTCAAAGTGTCTCTCATTGTGGTCGTAGGCCCTACGTCAAAAATTTTATGTATGCAAACTCGACCCTGTCGCATCGGGAAAATTTTGTGGCAAGCATGACAAGCCGGTATATTGATTACCATGTCGTGATGGTCATAATGAAAAGTCGTTTTAAGTTGGAATAAAATCAACTTTTCTCGCAACAGACCGTCACAGCAAATGTATCGTGCTGCATTACGACAGCTCAAAATTGCAAATGTTTGATCGTCTGCCATAGCTACAAGCTACAATGCAACACCAACTCTGAAACCACCATCACAAGGTTTTATAATTTATGTAAATGACATTCCCAATTCTGTTCCTGACTTATCTTTGATACTTTATGCAGATGACACAAGTGCCTTCACATCACACAAAGATATTAGAACACTTAATAATATTATGAATGATGGGCTAAATAATTTAAATAGGTGGTTCCAGTCAAATAAACTTTCCCTTAATACTAAAAAATCAAATGTAATGTTATTTGGAACTCATATAAAAACAAATCAATATAAAAACAAATTAAACTTGTCACTTGATAGTGTAGAAATAAAGAGTGTCAGTGCATGTAAATTTTTAGGTGTAACTATAGATCAAAATCTTACTTGGGAAAATCATATTAATCAACTAGCTAAGAAATGCTCTAGTAGCATTGGAATTTTATTTAAGGTGAAAAACTTTCTCCCAGAAACAGCACTACTTAGTCTTTACAATACCTTAGTGCTTTCACATATAAACTATGGAATCACTGCATGGAGCAGTGCAGGTGTAACTACCAAAACAAGGCTTCATATTTTGCAAAAACGGGCACTGCGGGCAATAAATCATAGTGAATTCAGAAGCCATTCTAATCCACTTTTTATTAAATATAATCAACTGAAAATTGATGAGCTTTGTAAATTGAATATTGGGACATTCATGTATAAATATTGTAATAATCTATTACCTTCAACTTTTAATCTAATGTTTACCACTAATGCAGATACTCATAACCACAATACCAGATATGCTAATAACTTTAAATATCCCAATAATAAACTTGAATTTGGGAAAAAGTCAATCTCATATCGTGGAGTGGAAGTATGGAACAATATTTCTGATAAGATTAAAAATTCTGATAATGTTAAATGTTTCAAAGGTACATACAAGAAAGATCTTATATCCAAATACTAACTAGTGGATATAAATAATGTAATGTAAATAATATACTTTACCTCTAGTTTAAGGAGTCTGGAACTAGACAGGCCTTCGGCCTATTTTCCAGTCCTCCTCCACATTGTTGTTTCACATATATATTTGTCTATAAATGTAAATACTGTAAAATTGCAATTGTGGAAAGAATAAATTTATGTTATGTTTATGTATGTTTAAGTTTTTTTGCAACAAATAAGAAAAGTGCCCTCATTTTTAATCAAACTACTTCTATTTAAGGCTGGGATAGGAGCATGGTCCAATTGCCTCAACTTTTTTTTTAAAACTTTTTGAGATTTTGGTGCTAAAATGATGCTCATTTTTTCTCATAACCCATGTGAAATTTCATGGCCGAGTTATGTTCCGTTTTGGAGATACGAAAGTGTGTAATTATGGTATTTTACACAGTAACATATAGGTGTCTCTGAAATACAAATTGCCCATAAAATATAAACGGTTTGACCGATTCAGCTGAAATTTGAAACATAGATCTCTTGAGTGGTCTTCTCTTCTTTCATAAGACATTGAAAACTAAATTTTGAAAAATCGGACCGTGCTCCTTTCTAACAATAACTGCAATTCATAAAAAAATATATAGCAACTCTTAATGTTAGTGCAAGAAAGTAGTATCTGCAATTGCTGCCAATGTCATAAATTTGCATTGCACACTGGAGAATCTGCAGTCTTGGGTCAGTGGTTGAAATGGTTCTTCAGGTGACTAAGTTACCTGAAGAAAAATTTCAAGAGCTACTGACATATGGGAGAGAACTTTTAAGGGATTTTTCACTTGTAGAAATAAGGTGTTAAATAAGTATAACATATGGCAGCCATTGCAGATACGACTTTCCTGCACTCACATGACCGACTAACCTTCAGGGCAGCACATATTGGAAGTTACTTCAAGTGCAACTTGTTGTGCAGATATTAGAGATTCTATTTCACATAATTCTTCTTCCACGGCCTTCGATAGCTGGAAAAGAAATCAACCATAATAACCATAATACTGTAAAAGTTGAGATTAGGCCTAGCATTTACAAGGTTGAGGAAAATACTACAGTAGAAACGCAATATTACAAAGTTGCTGGGGACAGACAAATTACTTCTTTATATCCCAAATTTTGTCATATAGGTTGTAAAACAATTAAGAAAATTAGTTTATGGTACGGACAAATTACTTCTTTCTTAATAACAGGACTTATCTAATATCAGATTTCGTTATAATGAGTCTGTATTTGAGGTAGTGGTGTTGCCATCCTATTTTGGTACTTACTGTGGTTCCATTGGTCTGTATTTGAGGTAGTAATGTTGCCATCCTGTTTGCAGCATCTAAATCTAGCGTTGATGACACAATTTTGGCAATGGCTTGTACAGTTTGACCTTGGCTGGCAGCTGGAAGACTGTCTTTCATATTGTACATGGAACCTGCAACAAATTTGAATATTATATTTAGATATTCAAACACACTATAGAGTTGTTCATCACAAATCAACAACAATGCATCTATGCGTCCGTGTATTTTTATCGTGCGAGGATGGCTTTAGCCACCTGAGCGCGATCGGAGGATGCAGAGTTGTTGATTTGCGATGAATAACTCTGTGGCGTGTTTGAATACCATTCAACAACGAAAATCTTCTGATTTATTAAAATGTATTAATTAAATTTTAAATGTTTCCAATTTAGCAGGTACTGATCTTTGTAAAAAATAGCAGAATCTGAAGTGCTAGTTTATGAATATTTGTTTCTTTTCCATTTTCAATTGTTCCCTAGGTTTTGCATGTGCTTAAAGTGCCCGACGCTAGATGAACAGTGCGCCGATAATTATGTGTTCTGGGTCAACGTGCTTCCGTAAAAGCTGTGCTTTGCGTGACGTACTAATTTGAATATCAACTGTGGAATCATCACAAAAATAATTTGTTTGCCCATCACAGGTATAGAAACAATATTTGTTTTGAAACTAGAAACACTTTCTTCACACCATTTTTGGCGGCAAAAATTTCAAAATCGTGGAACACTATTTGTAGCTTATATTACTATTACATGTTCTATCAATTCATGTTAAAAAATGTAGGTAAAAAATTAGTGGGAAGAATCTAGGCCAGTCCTTTTAATATCAATACGATGTGAGCAGTGCTAAAGTCAAAACTGATTGATTGATTGATTGACCGACTGATTGACTTACTAATTGGGTGGCTTGATACCTAAATAATCATTTTCATTATAGATACCTGCTACGAGGTTGCGTAAAAGAAGTTGCTGCATCTTGTCTCCTTGACACATGAGGGCGTTTTCTAAAATTGGTAAAATGTTTGGCTTGCATAACTCCTGGTTAAGTTCAACATTGTCCTCGGTTACTGTCTGCAAACAATGACCTGCAAAAATAAATTTATTCACTTAGGCTAAATAAAATTAATTGTTTGTCTCAAAGCTCCCGCGCGTTAGTTTTAGTGTGCGCGTTAGTTTTTCAAAAAGTCAAAAAATAATATTTTTTTTGCTGTTTTTAATTTTTTTTGAAAAATATTCTTCATAATTGGCAAAAATTCCATATGAACTCCTTTTATATTTACTTGCAACATAAAATTTCTAATTAAATTGGTTCTTTATTCTGTTTTTTATTTTAAAAAAGGCCTATCTTAACATTAATTTTGTATTTGACTTGTAAATATATGAGGGAGTACATATGGAACTCTTTTCTATTTAGAAAAGCACTCATGACTTCTGTCACACACAAAAAAAAAAATCGAAGAGAAAAAAAAAAAAATAAAACCGCATTTTGCATTAGTTTTTCAAGAGAGGAGAGCTTTGAGACAAACTATTTTTTTTAAATGGCCTTATAGAACAGACAATTATTCAGTGGACAGTGTAAACAAAAATCCAGAATACAGGGCCCCATTGTTTGTAAATGTAACCCCTGCATGTATTTTTGTTTAAATTGTCCCATAAATATTTATTTTGCTTACTGTGTCAGATGACCTGTCTTTCCAATTCCATTTCTTTTTAGCCATTCTTAATTGGCATTTGTAAACGTGAATATTTCCATGTGCAGTAATTTGTGCGCACGACCAATTTTACATCATTTTGCATGTTTTAATATTTGCACTCATGAATTTTTAACATGTAGCAGTATATACAAACCATTTCCGTTTATCTTTTGAAAATAATGTATGTGCTACAAGTGGCACTTCTCAAGATGTGCTGCTGGTGTGTATTTTGTAATATAAGTATAAAGCAAAAAAACAAGTTTGTCTCAGGAACTTTTTGTGAAACAGCCATGCTGTATGTGATTTTTTCAGGAAATTAGCTGTGGTATCCGGTATTTTTTTAAAACTCTTGATCGCTCAAACTTATGTTCTCGCCACTTGCATATTTTTCAGTGCAACATCTAGAAAATGTTACGTTTTCAGATATTTTGGACTTGACATGAAAGCTAATTTTTAGCAAGTTGATACACTCATTTAAAGAAACCAAATTCTCTGATTTTTCCCTGACTTTACCATGATTAACTCTTGAAATTCCATGATACTTATTTTAACTCATTGGATGTCAATCTTGGTCTCAGGTGTCAAATATCTTGGTCCCAAAATGCTTGGCCTTGGTCTCTAATGTTGTTTTTACATACAACAATTGGGGCCACTAAAAATTCCCTGATTTTGAGGCTTTTTTTTTTGGAAATTGCCTCACTTTTCCCTGACTGGAAAAAGTACAATAATTATCCCTGATTAGTAACCCTGGTGAATGTTCATTTACACATACCTGCTGTAACACTGACATCAAGACAAACCTCAAACATCTGTAGCGCGTCCAACACGACCTTGATCACATTGTGTTGGTTGAACAGAGAGACTGCTGTACTGGAATTCTCACTGCAAAAAAAATTGGACCATAAGTGAGTTCGCAAATTCAGAAAATACCACAAGAGCATTGTGGGTAAAAACGTATAGGGATATATATGCTGGTACCCTCAATATGGGCGCTTCACTATATGGTTCAGACTGCCCATCATCGTAGGTAACCGCTGATCATAATTAGTCAAAAGTTTGACCAGTAGAATTACACAACTTGCCAGCTCACTCTCCCTATCTAACTACACGGCAATCCTTTGTGAGTGCAGGTTGAGAAAATAGCGATGTTTACATGCGCAACCTCTGCATGAAGCACTGCGTTTAACTACACTTTAAAAGAAATACGCGTGTTACGTGTTTGACGCTGAAACAAATGCTTTCAGGATACGGGCCAATCAAGTGCTTAGATAGATTAACGGTCACCGAAGTCTTATTTTGAATAAGACGTCGGAGCTCAGTGTAATTTTCATATTGCCCTCACAGTTGCTTTTGGTGCCGACATATATATGGCTGAATTCCAAAATAAACATCTCTCCCCCATTTTCACAAATTTCTGTTTCCTCTTACCATAGATTCCATGTCAGATGCAGCACTTGCAGCAGTGTGTTCAAAGCGGGGTCTTTCTTGACTTCATCACGGTTCAACTCTTGAGATGGCTGTGGCATGGCGCCCTCAAACTACGACAATAAAAGACAGACAACGTAGAGATATGAAAAACAAATCAAACTTGAATTTCAATAGTAAACATTGCATAACTTTGAAAGGTATGTAAGGGACCGCTTCAAAACTGAAACCAGCAGTTCTGGGCACAGCAATCAGATTAACTATTTGTAATATTTGCAGTGAGGGGATCGCCACACCTCATCTGCAAGTCTGTTATCTTCCCAGCATTGATGAAGGCGGGTTGGTGAAGTACTGTTAAGGTGTTTGGTCCATGAGAGATCCGCTCGAGCAATTTTAGTATAAATCGGCATGAATGATATTTTATCGATGTAGAACTGATTTTTAAAATAAAAATTTGGGGTCACGGGACTCGTTTTTGCATGAGAGTCTGTTTAAAAACACCATTTTTGGAGGTTTTGGGGGACAAATTAGTACAGGCGTCTATGAGAAATGTGGCAAAAGTGAAATTATTTAGTGTTGATTCAAAAAATCTGCTCGAGTAATTTTGTTAATTTTTTTTATAAAAGTTGCGCACAAGTATGTTCTTTCAAATAAAGAAATAAAAATTGGGGGTCACGGACTTAGTTTTCAAGAAAAATATTAAAATATGGCAATTTTTAGCTTCAAAACACTACTTAGAGTATATGCGCATGCGTATTGCGGCAGTTACCTTAGTGCGTACCGGTACGCGTGGACGGCGCGTGGACCAAACACCTTAATACTTCCCTTTCACCAATGCAGCATGCCAATAGTAGTACGTGATTTTGGTTTACCAATTCCATACCCGTCTTGGTAGGTTTCCTCTGGGTACTCCGGTTTCCTCCTACATCTAAAAATCGGACTTCTTCCCATTAATTCCATGTCGTTCTTCTGGTCAGTTGTGTGAATTGGTGTCTGTAAGTGGCCTAGGATACCCTCCTGTGGAGCTTTGCGGCTGACATACAGCAGCGCCTTGAGACCTTCGGGTAATCAGCATGCTGTATAAATACCCTCCATTATTATCATTTAAAAGTGAAAATGTGTCTATTTATGGTAACCATAAATAAATACACACAGTAGTATTACAAATACAAAATTGCTCATAAAATCAAAACAATTGCAACAATTTAAAGTAGAAGTTACATGTAACTACAAGAATAGAACATTACCTGCTGCAAGAGCGCTGCTAGAGGGGTGAAGACATCATCATCAACCATCCTGATGCAAACGTCCTGCCTGCCACATGCACTCAGATTGCTGTTGGGAATAAATGAAAGTTTGTTATT